>QEPC01011901.1:26112817-26142468 GCA_003113815.1 Sphenodon punctatus | reverse complement strand
GCCCCCCCCCCCCCCCCGTTCTCCAATTTGTCTAAGATCTGGCAAGATTCCACACCTTGCCTCACTCTCGTTGTGAACTCTGGAGGAAGTAAGAACCTGGCAGAGGAAACGCCTGGAAACAACAACGGAGTCCCTTTTCCCCTGTTCCCCACTGAAACCCATCTTTCCCTCTTCTCATGCACCAAAGCAAAACCTTTTCCCCTCCCGTTTCTCCTCCGTCTTAGCCTTCTCTTCCCTTTCATTTCTTCTGATTCGGCTTGTCGCAGGACTGGGAGCTAACTCAGTCCTCCCAGTTCTCCAAGCCAGAAGGAAGGCTTGTCCCAAAGCCTACACCTTCAGAAGATGACAGGTGGCCAAGGAGGGCACGAAAAGTGAGGATTCGAGGGTACAGGCCAGGATAAAGGTAGGCGATGGTGACTTGATTTTTTTTTTTTTTACGCTGCACAGATAGGACCCAGTGAGGGAAAGGCAGTGACAGGGCATTAACCCAACAGCTACGAGAATTGGACTCGTAGCTGTTGGGTTAAGTCCTGTACCCAGTGCCCAGCCAGTCTCAGCCTCAATCCAATAGAATTGGACCAAGTGGCCAGGAGTTCCCTGGGTTAACAACAGGATTGGACCAAGTGGCCAGGAGTTCTCTGGGTTAACAACAGGATTGAACCAAGTGGCCCCCGCATAGGACTCCCCTTCTCCCTCACAAGGAGCAAGTCTGCTCCTCCAGCCCATGCTGGCTCAAGGCAAAACTGGGCCGGCCCCCAAGAAGAGATACAAAGGGCATTGGGAGGGTAGAATGCTCTTCCAGCATCTGACCCCACCACCACTTCACCTCCAGACACAGTTCTGTCCCCAGGCCTTAGTCGAGTCACGTGCCAGAGCCTGACTAAAGTCTGAAGACACATCACGTCTGGAGGGCACCTCCGGATCCCCAGCCGTTGGACCTCAACCAACTCTCTCTACACACAGCAGTGTGGAATGCAACATCGCGACCCACCACTGGACCTCCAGACTCAGGACTTCAGATTTCTGTGGTGTTCTGTCAATTTCAATTTTTAATAATAAACGTAGCCATAGGCCATTGCCAAACCATACAAAACACGTGGTGTTCTGCCTGCTTCCCATGGTTTGAATTCAATGGGGGGGAAATCCGATACCGTTAATACCGGTAAATCCGATAATCCGAGAATTGGTAAAACTGGTAACTGATATTTTCCCCCAAGTCCCACCCCTACTGGAAACTAAAGACCTACAAGGCACTGCTTTTCCAAAGTGTCCTGCAATTATATTAGCAGGAGGAAATGGAAGCTCTGCATTGACGTAGTAGTAAAAGGAAATGTAGAGGTTCTAGCAGTGAGCTTGGAACAGGAACTCATCGTTGCAGAGAAATTAAGTTATCATTACAGAATAATGGAAACTGCTGAGAGGAATGAGCAGCTACAAAAAATTTCATTGCATAACTTTTGTTACTGGGTATCACACTGGGACTGCATTCTCACCTGCAGCGGTGGTGGCAGCAGCGGGAGGGGCAAGGGAGACGCGGAGGAGCCGGCAGCTGGGAAAAGAGTCGGTGCGAATGGGGATCTGCCACGGCTTCTCTCGCGCATGTCAGGGTGCAAAATCCTGCCCTGACATGCGCGAGAGAAGCCGCGGCATATCCCCATTCGCACCGGCTCCTTTCCCGGCCGCCGGTTCCTCCGCGCTGCTGCGTCTCCCTCGCCCCTCCCGCTGCTGCCACCGCCGCCACAGGTGAGAATGCAGCCAAAGAACGTGGCAAGGGTCATTTGACCCCCTATGTAATCCTGAACAGAGTACGCACAACAAATACCCATCAAAATTACATTATTCAACCCGACCCGCTAACTCTGGGTTCTAATTGGTACCCAATTAGTGCCGGATGGGCTATACCAAAGTACCAGCTTCCAGCCCTGATTTCTTTACCGATTTACCGTTTTACCAGTCGGTTCCAATGGGTAAAACGGTAAATTGTTAATACATGCCCAATACTGATGGAGTCCACCTGGCACTTGATGCGGAACTTGAAATTGCGTATATTACCCATGGTGATAGTTGCACCTATTAGCAAATGACAGCACTACCATTATGACTCCACCACAACCATTGCTACCATGTGTATTTTTGAAGATTTCCTTATTCTCTTAAAGTGTTTCTTCTGCGTCAGTGCAGCTATCATGCAATCTATTCATTGACCTGTACTGTAAATACTTAATATTTAGGAATACATGCATGAGCACTATCATTGGTGGCATTTCAAGAACTTAAGAGGGCACTCCATCTCCGGTCAAGTTAATGGTTAAACTCCCGTTGTCTTCAATAGCAGCTGGTTTGCATCCTAAGCATTTACTGTGTTGGGCTTAGGTGCCTCTTCTTCTGGGTTTGCTGGAGGAAACGTTCACGAGCCAAGACTCTAGGCCTGTGTTTGAACTGCTTTGTAAAGTGAGGAATCGGCCGTGACTTGGATGCTCTGTTAAATCTACACTGCCCTCTGCTGCTTTCCTGATAATACAATCATCGTCTTTCTTTCCTTCATTTTCAGACCGGCTTCCATTTCCCAAGAATAAATGCGGGAAAATATCAGACATTTGTTGTAAGCATTCAAAAGAACATTCCTATTTTGGGAGAGAAGTTACTTTGATGGCTCTCTCTGTAATGTCTATCTGGCTGTGTTTTCAATTTTCAAATTTCAACCAAAAATGCATTTTGTTGTTGTTGTTTTTTACATCAGTGTAATTCCATGTAGATTGAGGGGCTGACGTGGTACAACTGGCTAATTATAATGGTTCTGATCCTGCAAATATTTAGAAATCCATTTAACAACTGTGACAACAAACGCAGCACTAAAGCACACTGCAAGACAGTGGTGGAGAGTTCCCCGGGTTTATGGTACAATATTGGGACAGCCCCCCCCCCAACCATCTGCAGCCTTGGGGCACCCCCTCACCCAGCTATGAGCTGACAACAACACTACAATCAATCTTCCAACCCCCCCCTGCACCTCAAGACACAAACCCCAGTCAAAACTCTCAGGGCACCCCCAATTCCTCACCCCCACACATTGCATAACTTAACCAAACCCCTCATGGCACAGGCAGGCACAGACCCCTCACGACACTACAGCAGTACTGACCGCCTATTATCTTACGGGCCCAATTGAAGGTGTTGGTAATGACCTATAAAGCCCTAAACAGCCTGGGCCCTGCTTACCTGAGGGACCGCCTCAGGCCCCGGGTTGTATTGTGGCCCCTATGGTCGGCTGGGGATCATCGACTCGAAGTCCTCCGGGTGATGACGATGGGGACGGCGTTCTCAGTGGCCTCTTCCAGGCTGTGGAATTCCCTCCCGATGGAGGCCCGCCTGGCCCCAGACCTCCCCTCTTTCTGACGACAGTGTAAGACCGGGCTGTTCCACTGGGCGTTCGGACAGGGAGACGGGTAGGGTGGAGTGGGTTATGGGAGGGTGCTGCCCTTTTAGTGTATTTTTAGTATATTGTTAGTATTTTAAATGAATTTTGAATTGTGTTTTATTTTGTGAGCAGGAGGGTTGCGGGATAAAAGAAAACTGGCATTTTTGTGTGTGTGTGACACACACACACACACCATGGGATCCCAAGACACAAGCCTAGGACCCCATTCCATCACTTTAGTTTCCTTTGCTAAGGGGCACCAGGGGGGTCCCTAATCAAGACACCTTAATATCCCAAAGGAATCCATCACTTACCAACAGTGGCATGCACGCACGCACACTTCCAGCAGTCTGTGGCACTTCTTCCAGAATACCAAACCTGCTGTAGAATGTAGGGATGGGCGAACAGATCGCAGTTCATGTTTGGGCGTTCGGTTCGGTCCAGTTCGGTTCAGGCGTTCGGTTCGTTCGCCGAGTTCGGGTTCGGCCATTCGGTTCAGTCGTATTTGGTTCGGGCGTTCGGTAAAAGTATCGTGAGAGCGCGTGATTGCGCCGGAAACCGGAAATTCGAGTGAGTGCGGAGCTGTGTGGCGAGAGAGTGTGTGTTTGTGGCTGGCTGTTCGGTTTCGTGTGTTTTGGCTGTTTGTGTTTGGTTTGGTTGTGTTGTTTTGGTTGGTGAGTGTTGGTGGGTGACTGTGTGTTGTTGTCTGTGTGTGAGGGAGCTTTTGAGGAAAAAAAATATATGAAGACTATTGTCTTGATTCCCCGGTTGGGGGCTGACTTGGTGCTCCCGAAGCTGGTGTTGGTGGAGGAGGAGAAAGTGGTCACTGGCCCAGCCCCTGGACCGTCGGTGGTGGTGACTGGCTCCTCGGATGAGGAGCAAGTGGCGGGCACAGGAGGTGCCAGGTTTATAAACTTTTTTTTTACTTTGTGGACAAGGAAGGCTTTATCCGTTAGAGCGAGCTCACTGGCGTGCGGGTGGGTGGGTGGTGGGCATCAGCAGGTAGCACCGGATGTCTGCCACAGAGAGTGGGGCTCTTCCAGCAGTCAGGCATGAGCATGAGCAGCACCCTCACCCAAACATGTGCCAGGCTAGCCAGGGTCTCCACTCTCCAGCTGCCATCCCATTCCCTACGCACCCCCAAATAAGGGCAGGATTTGCACGTGTCAGCCAGGGCCTTTCTAGTTGCAATCCCTAGCATCCCCTAGCACCCCAAGGAGGGCAGGATTTGCACGTGCCAGCCAGGGTCACATCTCCCGTTGCAATCCCTAGCAGCCCAAGGAGAGAGGACTAGAGGCATCATCATAAATGCATGATATTACTTTGATGTTCTTAATGTGTTCCTATTTCAGAGAGGAATCGGATGCCGGCCCCAGCGCTGGTGCCAGGCCAAGGAGGACCCTTAGGCGGAGGTCGCCAGTGACACTCCCAGACATTCGGCGGAGAAGGTCAGATGTCGAATCATCATACGTGCAACACCTAGTCCATAGCTATCACGTGCTCCCATTTAAGCAGACGTTGCTTTGGAGTTTCAGCCATCATTGCTGGCTTCTTCTCAGCATTTAAGCAGCTTTTCCATCATAAATTTAATGATTATGACCCAGCATTTTGTGGCTTCCTATATTCTTATGTTAAATACCATTAAGCCATCATTTGTGGCTGTGAAGTTAGCGTTCTCCCATCCTACTTCTGGTCTATGCTCAGGCATTTATCACCCAGCTCAGACGTGCAATTCCCATGCCCTCCCCTTCCAAATTTCATTAAAGTCTGCTGATAGAACGAAAAAACCACAGTGACATTTTGTGGTTTCAGACGAGAGCCCTCCCTTTCTCAGGGTATTAAAAAAAAGACAGTGAAGGCAATTAGTCCTAGCACTCAGGTTGGCAATCAGAGCCGGCCCTAGGCATGTACATGTGTGGTCGTACATGACCCCGTGCCAGTCTAGGCCCCGCGCCTGGGGATGGTGGCAGCCCCGGTAAATTATTTACATTATGCAAATTAGGCCCTACACTATAACTTGGCACATTTTTTTATTTATTTATTTTAAAATTATATCCTGCCCACAGGGCAGCCTGGGGCGGCGAACAACATTCAATAAAAAAAATTTTTTAAAAAAATTATTTAAAACAATTTAAAATACAATACAATGTGGGGAAACCACCCCCACCCCTCGCCAAAAGCCTGGCGGAACAGCCAGGTCTTACATACATGCTAAAACAGCAGGAGAGTGGGAGCCAGTCGAGCCTCCTCCGAGAGCGAATTCCACAGCACAGGGGCGGCCACCAAAAAAGATCTAACATCGGTGGCCACCTGCCTCACCTGGGGAACCTCTGAAAAGGCTCCCACGGACAATCTCAAGGGTCGCACGGGCACATGGGGAGTGAGGCGATCCTGCAGATAAGCAGGGCTCAGGCCATGAAGAGCTTTAAAGGTTAAAACTAGTACCTTGAACCTGACCCGGTGCTTTATAGGCAGCCAGTGCAGAGCCCGGAGCACTGGTGTCATGTGCTCCCTGCGACCCGCCCCAGTAAGGAGACGGGCCGCAGCATGACCCCGCATGGTCTCACAAATCTTGGGGCTAGCTCTGCCTGCAATGTTTTAAAAATGAAATGTTTCCAAAGTAGCGTTCGAAAAGTTTCTTCTGTGCAGTTGAATACCACCTTGGGTATTCAACAGGCTACCTGCTCCCCCAATTGGGTACCCAGATACCAGAAAAACCGGCAATTTCTGGTATCAAATTTGCCGGTGACCAATCATTAAACCAGGAAGGAAATTTTAAAAATGGTTTGGAAACTGACATTTTCAGACCAGAAATTCTGAGACATCAGGTACCTGAAACAGTTTGCAAACAGGTGCCAATTAGTACCCGATATTTTTGAGTCAATGTAGGTACCAGAAATCTGACAGGTTAACCTGTTTTTGCAGGAACTCCTTCCAGCTCATCCCCTGTACCATTGTTCAAATGGCCTAGTTAAGAACAAATACCACCTTCACACCTTATGGTCTGTGCATGTTTTGGCTCCAGGAAAGAATCCGGAAACTAAAACATACACGGGGTTCATCAGGTACAAATGCCATTTGACCCCCTCAGCCCCCCGTGGCTTAGCTGGCGATCACCCGGAAGATTGCAGAGCAAAATTCCCTTACTCTGCAATCTTACAAGTGATCGCCAGCAACGCTGCGTTGCGGGGTGTTCGCACCCGACGAACCCTGTGCGTGTTCTTTGGCTTGTGCGGACATGTGCGGACCATCAGGTGTGAAAATGGTATAAGTTCTGTCCTATCTTTTATTTCCAGTCTTCTCTTCTATAGAAACACACAATCCTGCCAGTGAATAACATTAACTACTTGCATACATGAATGCTTGCCTCCACATTTACTCCATAGTAAAGTTCCCCCCCCCCCCCTGTTCATGAAAATGCTCTTCTCCATGATAGCTTTCAGGAAGCTCTCGAGTTATTAACACCTCATCATCCCAGGTGTTAACTACAGCGTTGCATCTCGTGTGTGCTCTTACCTCAGAGTAAGGTTGGCATTCACTCCACATCTCACTCTGTCATCCCCAATGAACAGTATACCCCAGGAGGCCCCACTGGCAAATAAGAACACCCCATGCCACTACACGGGAAATAAATGACGACTGTTTTGTGTGTACATTCTGCCGTGCCAAGCAGGAAATAACTGCTGTAGTATCTTGCTCTTGCCCTGAACTACGGTAGATTCCTCAGGAGAAACTTAAGTATAGATCTGAACATCTACCTCTCTCTAGTGACGGACGCTCCCATTACAACACTGCTCAGTAATACCACCAGTTACTCACTCTGCAGTAATGCATTTGTGTATATCAGGGCTTGGGAACCTCAGGCCTGGGGGCTAAATGCAGTCGGTGGCTAGTTTTTATTTGTACTGTTGATGCAGTTCCTACCCTGAAGCACTGAAAGACTGAGCTCAGGGTAAGAGAGCAAAGATGGGGGCATACATACAAGGATAAGGGACAGATCCATAATCTGGACCCTCCTCTTCCTGAGCGCACCCCTTAAGCCTTAAGTCTCCAAATCGGGTTTGTGATGCACAGATGCTGTCCCTTTGAGGCCAATCTGCCCATCACTTTGTACAGTAACAGAGTGACTGATTAGATTCCTTCTGGTGCCCAATCCGCAACGCCAAAATACGGAAATGACAGAAATTCCCAAATAACCATACTTTAAAAACAAAGGAATGAAGTATAATAAGCAAAACGGATACCCAAAAGAGTGCAAATGGGTATTGGTTATTACTTGACTGCCATAAATCCAAACTCTACTCTATGGATTTATATAAAGCTATAAATGCTTACTAGCTGGGACTTACACCTCTGAGTGGCTACCGGTAGTCGGAAGTGGTTAGCAGGAGATGGGTCAGTTCCAGTTATAGTCCATTATTTACACAGCCTGGCTGTTTAGCTCAAGCTGTTGAGACTTCTAGTTCTGAAGGCGGCTGGTTCCATTTTTCAGTAGGTGTGCTACTGAGCATCTTGAAAGCTGCCACTTTCCTGTGGTCACATGATGCTTTGACCCTACTAGTATTTCTGAGCCTAGAGGACTTTTTTTTGTTAGAGCCAGCTGGGTTTCAGTGCTCTCCCTTGGCTAACTCTAACATGTCTGCTCTCCGTCACTCATTTATAAATGTCTCCTTCTAGGGCTTAATGACACAAACAGCATTGCTGAAGCAGTTATCTCCCCTCCCCACACCTGAAGTGAAAATGATTCCCTGAAACATTATAGGTTTTCCATCAGCAAGCAGCCAGTTCGCAATTTCATCATGTTTTGTCTTGCGCTGCCTTAGTGGCCAACAAAAACGATTACCAGAAACCTTTACGGTGTAATGAGGAACTTGTTAATGTAATAGTACCATCACAAGGATTCATTGTGAAGAATTTCCGGGCAAAGCTATTGAAGAGTTTCTATCCTCTTCCAAGTTGACTTTGAATTTTGAATTCTCTATCTTCTGGCAATGAACTTCATTCTCCTAACACCTACCTATAGGCTGGCTCCAGAATCACTCATGAATTCAACAGCCAGATTATTGGGTGTGGCAGTGAGTGGATATGAAATCATAACGAGATGAAATGAGTAGGGCAGTAATCATTCACCAATTTTCCCGACTAGTCAAGGATTGGACTTGAGTTTCTGGGAGCTTCTTGGTAATGCAATGAATACTTGGTAATACTTCGAACTTGGTAAAATACTTGGTATTATTTACTGAGTTAGTTCCCTTATGTATCCTGGACTGTCTTCCTGTCCTTATGTGACCAAACAGGGGAGGGGGGGCAGGAAGGGGGGGCAGCATGAAAATTCTAGGGGAACATGCAGTGGGCAGGAAGGGGGAGCACAGAAGGAAAATTTGTATGGGGGTGTGGTGGGCAGGAAGGGGGGGCAGAAAGCAGGATAGTGCAGCAAAATCACCGTGAGGAGGGAGGCAGCTGGTAGAGTCTAAGTGGGGGAAGCCAAGCCAGGCATGCTGCTGTGGAGCGGAGCCACCACCGCCACTGCCCATGGCTCCCAGAGAGCATTAGAACAGCGGCTGCTGCTGGCTCTCTGGGAGCATGCTGGACTGCGTTTTCCAGCATGCTCCCAGAACAAAGATGGCAGCCCAGTCTTCCAGAATTAGAGCAACTGCAGTTGCTTGTGAGCTATGAGCTGCCATTTACTGGGGGAAACCTGCAGCACTGGGGGGAACCTCATGGGAAGGTAGGGCAAGGTGACTCAGCAGTGCAGGATCAGGTACGTATTGCTCGACTGAGGAGTTACCGAGTACCGTGCCGATTCCTCAGGTTCTTGGCACTTGGTAAAACCAAGTCAAATACTGCAATCCTTCATTAAAAACAACTAGTAAAACCAAATACCAAGTTACAGCCCTAATTTAAACTATAAAACATATGGAATCAAAGTGGAGCTGAACGGAATAGTACTTCCAGGTATTCGGAAGTTCTGAATAGTCAGTCCGGGTACCCGGAGGCACTTCAGCACTCTTTCTGAAGCTTCAGACTTCGGAAACTGAAGTCTGGGACGTCAGAAAGCTTCGGAAACTTCAGAACTTTTCAGCTCCAGCTTGGTGCCTCAGCAGGTGTGGCCATGTGCAGCAGCTGCAGCCGTTTAATTGCCTAGCCAATCAGGGTGTGCACAATGTGCACAACAACACCTGCTCCCCATCCTCCTTCCCCCTCCCTCTTAATTGCCTAGTGTTACCGGGGGTAGGGGGGAACGGTTCCACACACGCGCACACGCAACGTAAAGGCCCTGGGGTGTCGAGGTCAGCACGGGAGCGATCGGAGTTAGGATGCCCGTCAGGATAGTGAGTGGCTCTACCTCTAATTAAAGAGAACGAGCCCTTATCATCATCAGGCGCTGCTGACCAAGAACCCAAGGCTGCCCCACACTCGTTAGTCACACACAGTACCACACGAAGGGACCAGGGGGTGAGGGGTTCCACCCCGGGGAGTGCGGGGGCCCCGGAGGGGGGAAGGGCGAACGGACACGGGTCACTCACCACCAAGGCCAAGGGCACCACACACGGGTCCGGGAGGGCTTTCACTCTACTGCACACGCTGCTCACACTCAGGAAACTTGACAAGGAACACAAAGGTTGGGACACACTCACTTGGGCAATAGTTAGGGTAATCACGCTCACGAAGGCTTTCACGCTCACTCGCAGGCACACGTAGGCAAGGGCCGGTTTCCACAATCACCAGCGCCGCTTCCCAGGCGGCGCTGGCTTTTATCCTCTAACCCCCGCCCCCGTGCGTGCCCGCAGCCGCTCTGAGCGGCGCCGCGGGGGCGGGGGAATCCCCACAGCATGACTGCTTGCAGGGGGCGTGGCAATCTGTTGCAGCTGAGCCCCTAACGCGGGCGCTGCTGGGGAGGGTGTTCCCTGCGGGGCTGGAGCAAGCCCCGCCTGGCTGGTCATCGGTGGGGGCGTGGCCACAGATCCAGGCCCTCCCTCCAGTAATCGTGGGGGCGTCGGAGGAACGCCCTCTTGCCGGCTTCCTGCCGGCGGCGTCTGTTGCAGGCGCGGCTCTCCCCGAGCCGCTTGCGCCGGTGCCGAGGGGGTCCCTGTTTCTGGCGTGCTGCTGGGTAGGGGTAAGTTCTGCGGGGGTGTCTCGGGGGTCCCGGCGCGAACCCGGGTGCCCCTGACACCTAGCCAGTCAGAGTGCAAAACAACACATGCAGCTCTTCCTCCCCCTGCTACGCCTGCCAGCAAGGTGAAAGACAGAGTGAGAGAGACAGAACAGAAGTCAGCACAAAAACAACCACCACCACCATGTAATTAAAAACCCCAAAGGGTACGTGATCAGTAAGTTCTCCCCACCCCCATCCATGCCCCATGAATGATACACATGCAAGGCTTGAAGCTCAGGGTGGGTGGCAGGCAGTTGGACTGGACTGCCCCACCAAAGAAAGTCCAAAGGCTACATTAGCAAGCAAATCAAATTGATCAATCAAGTTTCAGCAAGCTTTTCCCCGCAGTCCGTGTGTGGCCTCACGGGTGCCACCAGCCAGACCAGCAGCCATAACAACCACACACAAGAAACCAGATATCTCCCCTCAAAAAGTCTCCATTGTGTGTGCCCAGTCCACCTATACAAGGCAAACCTCATCCCCCTCATACGCCATATTATTAACCAGAAAGAAACTAGAAAGTATTTCCCCAGTGCCCCGGCTGGTTACATCTTGGCAAAAGTTCTTGGACCCACAGCCAAAGCACTACCCTGAAGAGCAGACTAGCAAGAGTGGGACAATCGCTCCAGAAGAAAAACCCCACAGAAGTAAAACTGCGTGTAGAAGTAAAACCAACAACAACAACAAACAATAGGATGTGTCCCCATAGCTTGGTCCACTTCAGCAGTGAGTGCATCCACTGTAAAATCATTATTATGTCAACCAAGCAGTGCACAGAAAAAAACAGGCTAGCAAGAGTGGGATATTCGCTCAGGAAGAATACAGCAAAACAGTGCAACGGCGTGGAGAAATCCCACCAAAAGCCAGTCAGCCTGATAACACTCACAAGAAGGAAACCAGACATTCACACACCCCCACGGGCACACACTTGGCATGACATTGGAACTGTGGCACTGGTAACTTGAACAGACCAGACACTGGTAACTTGAACAGACTAGACTTGAGCAGACAAACCAGATGCCCAGCAGCAAACCAGTAAGGGAACTAGATGTTCACACCCCACACCAGCACCCTCTTGGCATGGTATGGTTTTGTGGCACTGGTAACTTGAACAGACCAGGCAAGGGGAAGTGGAGTCAGGCAGAGAGATCCTTCTGGCCCCATGGTGCCAGGTGCCAACCAAGCAGCAGGAAGAACTAGAAGCAATGTGGCACCCATTAAAAAACAAAAACAAAAATTGCATGGCATGGTAAAGGTAACGCAACCCCCCATTCCCCAGCATTGGCCCTATGGACAGGCCAGACCAAACCATGCCATGCCATGCCAGGCACCCCTCACTCCCCAGCCAATTACTTATCGATCCAACAGCACTAGGGCACACAGCCAAATTCACCAAATAGAATGGACAAAATGGCTGCAGACACTTTTATTTTACCCTGCCAGCCAATCAAAAGCGTGCCATCTGGCTTGGCCAGCCAATCAAAAGTTTCCATCTCGCTTACCATCACTCAACTGTCTCCTCCCATACCCCTCCCTCCCCAAACATGGCACTAAGTTTCATTTCCATAAGAAGCTCAACTGTCCACCAGCTCCCCATGCGTGCAGCAGTTTCTGAAGTTCTCCGAATAACGACCTTGGTCCTTGGAATTTCAGAATTCAGACTTTCCGAACCAAATACTGTAATCTTCACAGAATTCCAAGGTTTTCCAAAGACTTCGTTTCAGCCCTAAACCAATGTTTCAATTACTGGTAGGTGCACCTTACAATGCCATTAAGGTACAAGCCTGAATTAACAGAAACTTGTGGAGCTGTGCCACTGCGGGTAGATA
Source organism: Sphenodon punctatus (assembly GCA_003113815.1). NCBI lineage: Eukaryota > Metazoa > Chordata > Lepidosauria > Sphenodontia > Sphenodontidae > Sphenodon > Sphenodon punctatus. The sequence continues at coordinate 26,130,065 of QEPC01011901.1, read as the reverse complement.
TTTAGACGCTGTTTAGGGAACTGAAATGAGATGGCTATTTTTCAGCTAATACGAACTACAAATCTCTTATATAGGAATGGCAAAAATATCTCTCTGCAGCTGTATTATTAAAACATAGCCCATGAGTACTTTCAATACCACAGTCGCTAGTTGTTCTGCTAATTATACTATTAAATTATGCCAGAAAATAAACGTTTGGAAGTTTCAAGGAAGATAAACTCATGAATACTAAAAATTCACAAGTGGCCTGATTGATCTAAACAAACACAGTATTTATTGAAGAAGTGCTGCAGAAAAAAAAATATTGCTTTCATCAAGTTTTAAGAGAACAGTTGTAGAGTGGTGGGGTAAAAATGTAATTAATTACACCCTGAAACACTTTGCTGATTGAATCCGTGACCCTGACTCTTGTAAGGTCATCAAATGATAGATTAGCGTGGCATAGAATATCAGAAATCGTGTTTGCAGCAAGAAGCTCATTATAGAAGATGTCAGACCATGTAAATCACAGGAAACAAATACAAACATCCATCAGAGGAATTCAGATAACTATTACAGGCAACAGAGAGAAGTTGAATTATTATGCAAAATTTATTTTGACTATTAAAATACAAAGAGATGACACAAAATTGTCCTTTAAACAAATACGAACTACAAGCATTCAGACAGGGAGGTGGCATTTATGAATGTTTCATAACTGCAACCAACCAGCAGTGACAACTGAAGACGCAGAAAGATCAAAAAAGGCAGTCATCTCAAATTTGATCCTTTAGTGATTTTTCTTATGATCTGGAGAGAGCTATTGTACTAATATCTGAATAATCAAGGCAAGAAAGGTAGAAATTGAATATAATTACTGCACTGGAACCATTTATTACCAATCCTATATGCTTAGAAAGAACAGAAAGTACTATTTTTATTTTTTTACTTGACAAGCAATTTTTAAAAAGTGATGCTCCCAGAGTAGAACTGAAATGGGCACCATCAGAAATGAGTATATACACCAAAAATGTGGTATTTGATTTGACCCCGTAACTTTAGTTACTATTCAGTATCTGAATGGTTACCTGATCAGCCAAAATACTGCTTTTTCATTTGAATTTACGACGTTTGGTACCAAATTTCCAAATTTCAATAACAAATTGCCAACTTTCAGTTCCAAATTTCTAATTACCACACCAATTTCTCTGGGATTCTGGCCCAATTTCTGATCGGTAAATGGTACATTGGTTACCAGGAAACGAAAATATACGGTATTTTTGGGTATTCAGGCACCAGAATGAAATTTGAGTACTCATCTGCATACCCAAAACAGTACCTAAAAACTTAAAGTCAAGTATTGTCCATGGGTGTAAAACGAGCTACCTCTTTTATCTCTACCGCAGAGTTTTGGCAGAAATGTAAGTAGACTCAAGAAAAAATAAAGACAACCACCAACCAGAAGGGATTAAAGCAGAACTTCTATTCTTGTCCTTTAAGCTTTCAGATAAGGAACTCTCCGCCCCCTTGCAATTCTCTGTTCTGCTTCTTCATCATGGGAGGATTTCTGTGGAATTGTTGTCTGAGGGTTAGGGTTAGGGTCAAGCCCAATAGCTGGTTTTAAAAAAGGATTGGATAAGTTCTTGGAGGACGAGTCCATTAATGGCTGCATTTGATACCGTTGATCATGAGTTGTTGGTGACTCGGCTGCGGGACCGGGCGGGGATGAGCGGGACCGTTCTTGAATGGTTCCGCTCTTTCCTGGCCGGGAGGACTCAACGTCTGGTGCCGGGTGATTATTCATCTTCTCCTTGGGACCTCATGTGTGGAATCCCGCAGGGTTCTATCTTATCCCCTCTCTTGTTCAATGTGTATATTTATTTATTTATTATATTTATATGCAGCCTTTGGGGAGGTTGTAATCCCTTACAACCTCCCCCAGTCTGGTGTAAGGAGTCATCAATATGCTGCTGACACCCAGCTATATCTGTTGTTTTCATCAGACACAGATCCAGCCGTCTCGGTGCGTACCCAGTGTCTGTCGGCTGTGGGGGATTGGATGAGGGCGAGCCGCTTGGAGTTAAATCCTGACTCAACGGAGGTGATGGTTGTGGAGAAAGCCAGGGGAGTGATGGCCTCCATCATCAATAGGGTCCTTCCTCCTCTGGTATCTCAGGTCCATAGTCTGGGGGTGCTCCTGGATCCGCAGCTCCGCCTGGATGTCCAGATGGTGACTGTGGTGAAGGGTGCATTCTGCCAGTTACATCTGATACGTCGGCTTAGGCCGTATGTCCCAGACTCAGACCTGACCACAATCACCCATGCTTTTATTACCGCGAGATTGGACTACTGCAATGCACTCTACGTGGGGCTACCCTTGGTGCTGGTCTGGAGACCACAGCTGGTGCAGAATACGGTGGTCCATCTCCTGAAGGGGATGGGCCGATACAGGCACATTACTCCAGTCCTTCTCTCTCTGCACTGGCTGCCGATAGTCTTCTGGGCCCAATTCAAGGTGTTGGTGTTGACATTTAAATCCCTAAACAGCTTGGGCCCCACCTACTTGCAGGACCGCCTCACCCTCCAGATCCTGGATAGTCCTCTACGGTTGGCCAGGAGCACCCTCCTCGAGGTCCCCCGGGTTTCCCGGGTGTCAACCATGGGTGATTTCAGACGTTACGGGGCCCTTTGGCCCCGTACCGAAACCACCGGCTTCGTTCCCCGCCGGGGTCACCCCGTAACGCCACAACAGACGTGCCGGGGGATCCTGACGGGGAAACTGGGAGGGGCCGGGGCCGCGCGGCCGCACGGCCCCGCCCCCTCCATGCACCCCGCCGCCTGCCCTCCGAGGAGACGGGCGGGCGGCGGGGCCATTGCGGCCGCCGCGTCGGGCCAGAAGCGCCGTGGCCCGGGATCCCGCTGGGGATCCCGGGCCGTGGCGCACGGCCAGACGTGACTTTTTGTTGGTCCCGGCCCGGGGTCCGTTTGACCACGCTTCCCAGGACCTTCCCCCGGCTAGCCCGGGAAGCGTGGTTCAAACAGACCCCATGTGGGGATTCACCGTGGCGAACATCTGTCGCCCCGCAAACAGACGTTCGAGACACGGTGACCACAGGTGGGTATTCACTGTGGTTCACCGTGATCTCGTAACGTCTGAAGACACCCCATGAGAAGGGCATTTTCTGTGGCTGCGCTGCAGCTGTGGAACTCCCTCTCATTGGAGGTCTGCCTGGCCGCTGACCACCCCTCTTTCTGTAAGCAATGCAAGACCTGACTTTTCTGCCGAGCTTTCACCAAGGGAGATGGGATGGGTGGGTTGGGTTAGGGAGGGTTTTTTGTTATTGGGTTATTTTAACTTTGGGATTTTTTGTTGTTTTACTGTATTTTATTTTGTATTTTAAAATGTTGTGAGCTGCCCCAAGATGCTCGTAGCAGGATGGGGCAGCATATAAATGTTAATAATAAATACATAAATATTGGTCTACGTAGCCTTTGACTGTCGGGAGCTGGAAGTGAACAGTAGGGACAGGATCACCCCATGGTGACCTGTTGGGGACTTCTCCAAAGCAAATGTGATTGGCCGCTGTCGGAGACAAAATGATGCGCTCGATGGACCATTGGTCTGACCAGTATGACACTACTTATGAGCTTATGTTCCTTGATTTAGGAAAGGAAGCAGTATGAAAATTCTGCAGGGCATCATGTGCTTTCTTTCCATTTATTTCGCCAGGTCAAATGCACCTCTGTTAACAAGGCAGGAGTGTGTCTAGGAGACAATGACCCTAATGCACAATCCACAGACCCTATGGGCTTCAATGGGACTGCTCTCAGGTAAGTGGTTTGTGGATGGCAACCAATAACATTTAAAAAATAATAATAATAAGATCTTTTCAGGATAAATAGAAAATGTCCATATACACCAACATTTCTGAATTCTGAAAATGTTTTCTTGTATTTTGATGGAATTTCTCATTATTTTTTTTCCTCAGGTGCTTTAAACAAATTGAAAGTTTCCTCTTTGTGGGAAATTAAATAATTAGTGGGGACTCCTTGGTTGAAAGAGACAGACCTAAAGGGTCAGACTCAACGGTATCATTTCTCTGCAGTGGGGCGATACAAACCAATTTTGAGGTTTCTAGGTCCTAGTATACCTGGGCCTGCTTAGTTCTCTTGACAAACTCATACACAAAACACATGCTGGCTGCAACTTGCAGAGCTGCTCCGTTGAAGGCTGTGAAGACTCACCCCGGGGTGGACCTCAGCAGAAGGGAGCCGCAGCGAAGCAGGCAGCAATCCCAGCAAGAGGTGGAAACCCTGTAAAACTGCTCTGGACCTGTGCTGGCATCATGCCCACACAACTGCAGAAGAGTCTCAGGAGGGGAATCTCTGGGGCCGGAGTCAGGGGCCAGCTCAGAGCTCAAAGGCTGCCCCAAAGATGATGATGGGCAGAGAGAGACAGGAAGGGGAAGCGGTGCAGCCACTACCGAAGCCCTTCAGCCACTCTACCTCTACCGGTAGAGTACAGGACAGTGTGTGGCACAGTCACCCTGCAGCTCACCGTGACCCTGTGTAGCAGGGAAACAGCAGTTCACCAGTCTGGGCCTTTAGCCAGAGGAACTCCATCCTGGGAGCCATCAGACCAGGTACCCTACCTAATTAAAAGGGGTTATTGAGGGGAGGATCATTGGGCCACCCAGTTGACGGACCATCCCCAGGATCCCAGTGGCTGGGTTCTTGTGCCCTCCCAGAGCAACCAACCAGACCTGGGACAAGTCTAGAGAGGCTCCAGCTCCACAGCTGGGTTCACAAAGGCTGATAAATAACAAGTTTATTGAATAGGAAAGACCCAATAGGAATGAGGAAAAAAACACCCTTAAATCAAGAAATAATTCCGTCAAAATAAGCAAGCATTCCCGTTAACGAAATCCTCTCTCGGAGAGTCGGTGTTAACCAACGTCTCTTGATTAAACAGAGTCCTTCTGGTGGAGAGAAAAAAGTGACCTCAATTGGTGGGATTTTCCAACCAGTCCTTCTCTAGAGAAGAAAAGAGGTTAATTCTCTAGATGGTTCTGAATTCGACTGTCAGTCCTGTTGTTACTCTTGCTGTGGGCAAAGACACAGACACAATCAGGAACCACGTCCGGAAGCCTCACCCCTGGAGTTCTTGGAGCGGCGGTTGGGCCTGCAACATTACTGCCTCACCTTGCCTCAGGCCCAGCCACTCCCCTCAAGAGGCCTCCCTCCCTGACTTGCCTTTGCTCCAACCCCTCCCCTGCCTTGGCCACGCCTCCCAGCTTCTGGTTGGCTGCCGGCCAGCATATAAGGCATAGCACCAGGCAGCTGGATAGAGCAATTCTCTTTCTCTCTGCTTCCTTGTCTCTCCAGTCTTGTTCCCTGATCTCCTTGCTCTTGGGAGGGGAAGACAAGCAGGATTCTCCCACGTTGGCTGGTCCAGTATGGGAGACCAAAAGGCATTCAAGGATTATGAACGGTGGCGCAACTCCTTTGAACACAGTAAAGGTTCATGGGCTTCCCAGAGGAGTCCAAGACCAATTATTTCTTTCTCTTCTACAACCCCCCTCCCCAAAATCCACAATTTAAAACATTTTAGAAGGCAAAATGGGTGAAACCAACCTGCCTCTTTGTTATCCCATCAACCAGTTCAGTCTGGTTTCTCGCACTCAGATTTGCCCATTCACTTCTGATCGTAACATTCTCCTCTGTTTGCCAAAGTAGCTTTAACACAGCCCTTGAATCGCATTCAAGTTTCTTCTGCTTCCAGAAACCCATACCTTATGCCCTGACACTCTTTGTTGAGGATATGGCATACATGTGCCTCTCACCCGTCATTAACTGAGGCTTACGGTAAATCAGAGAAGGCTGCTAAGTTGAATTGACACAACATGTTGCAAATAGCATAGCCCTTCTCTCCCTGTTGCATTCTACCACCCTTTCAAATACTACTTTGCTCTGATGAGCAAATCAAAGTGGAAAACACAGGCACTGTTCATCAGATCTGCTTAGAAAAACGTACCAACAGTTTGTGAATGCACACCTACTAGCTTTGTTTTGAAGTAAATGAAATGGATTTTTATTTTTTTTTCAGGGGATTGTCACATTTTTTTGTAGTGCTTGAAGCTTGTTAAAAAAAAAGAAGAGGGTGAAATGAACAGCAGACTTTCATGCATGGCTATTATTTGTAACCTCGGATAGCCATTTATCTATTAGAATTAGCTAACTAGGATCCACAAAAACAGGGAACCCCGCCACATTTCTGGTACCCAAATCGAACCAAATATTTTGGGTATTTTTTGGTACCCAAACTCATTTTCGATCAGGTGCCTGAAATGCCAAATGCTGATAGATGGACAACTGGTATACCAAAATACCAATTTTTGTCCTGTTTCCATTCTGGATTTCAGGATTTTTTCTGGTGATTTTGATATTTTGGTATACTGGTTGTTGGCATTTTGGTATTTAGAGTACTCAAATGGTATTTTGGCACCAATTTGGGTCCCCAAAATGGTACCCAAAGATGCAGGTGTTACTGGCAGGTATCAAACCAGGTACCCATTTCAGCTCTAATTAGAATAGATATCCACACCTGAAACAAAATGTGTCTGCCCAAGTCTTTGGATATTCCATTTAGGATACTTCGATTTGCTTCCAGAAGAGATGTAAGGCCTTTTTTGTTTGACTAGGCATTTGGCAGGCAGAGATGGGGTTGGGTGGGATTGGGTGGAAGCACTGAGGGAGGAGCATTGTTGGGTGATTGTTGAGGAGACGGGTTGAGGTGGGTGGGTGTTTGGGATGATCTTACTTGCATTTTATTTTGTGGTTTTGATATTGTAAGCCACCCTGAGTTGTTGAAGGGCAGGGTAGAAATGTAAGTAAAGAAATATATAAATAAATAAAATTATCTCAATCATTTTGTTTCACATGTTCAGTTATTCAACCAAATGCTGAAACCAAAATGTTTCTGCCAGTTGGCACGCGAGGCGGCTGTCGAGCCAGAAGCATTGTCTCCAGATGCATGGAACCTTGGATTGTAGACCTATTCCAGATGGGTCAGGGATCACTAGCGAGGTCTACCTGCCAGTTCTACGGGAGAGCGTTTAAGGAATTCCAGGCATTCAGGGCCAGTCAAGGATGGCTCATACGTTTTCCTATCCCCGAACACCATGCCATCAGGTTTGCCATCACCTCAGGCAACGGGGTCTTGCACCGGGCACCATTGCCAGCAAGGTGTCAGCCATTACCTTTTTTAGTAAATTGGCGTGCCAGCCCCTCCCCCCAGATGGAGGTTTTCTAATGCATAGGCTTATAGAAAGCTGGTCCCGAGGCAGGGGTCAAGCCCATGGTACAAGGCTTCCTATAACAGCATCCTTCCTTGACGATTTGGATGCCACACTAGCCCGAGTCTGTTTTAACCAGAGAGAGGCATGTCTTTTTAGTGTGTCATTTAAGCTGGCTTTCTATGGTGCTTTTCAGGTAAGTGAGCTGGTTGCTGAGACCCGTAGGTCCACATCCAATAGAGTAGTTAGTGCTCAGGATGTTCAAGTTCAAGGTGATGTAATCCAGATTATTCTCCGTTACTCCAAAACTGACCAAAGAGGTAAAGGCCACCTCATTAGCCTTCATCGGGCAGGGTCCCCATCCCTTTGCCCTGTTGCAACAGTTCAAAGATACTTGCATATCCGACCCGGCATCCCAGATCAATTTTTGATACATACCGATGGTTCCCTTTTCACCAGGCGCCAGTTCACAGCAGTAATGCATAGGTGCCTTGGTCAGAACCACTTGCCAAGCCACAGATATGGGTCCCACTCCTTTAGAATTGGAGCTGTTAGTTTAGCCATGGCTGAAGGTCTCCCGGAATCTCGCATCCGGGACATTGGTAGACGGCACTCAACCGCCTTCCGTACATATGTTCGGTTGTTACAGGAGTAAGAAATTTTGGTTAATTGTTCATAGTTGGAATTCTATTGTTTATTGTTACAGGATGGAAGGTCTCCAGGCCACGTAAGCTGGTGTGGCTCGTGGGCCACAACATCGTACACTGGGCCGCCAAGGCAGCGGGCAGATCCCATTGGGGCACACAGCTTGAGCTGGGTGACAAGGTGGAGATAGTGTGGCAGGCCAGGAGTGGCATGCGTTGGGAACAGCTCATGCCTCTCCTGCATAGGATAGCTAGTGGTCAACATCCAGACTTTATTGTTGTTCATCTTGGGGAAAATAACCTACCAAAAAAACCCTGGGTTGCAGTTGGTAGTAAGGATTAAAAGGGATTGGGTGGAGGCGCAAAATGTTTTACCTCACACAAGGTTCATTTGGACACACGATTGAGAGGATCAGTTGGTGCGATGCGGTCTCACCAGGGAAGGTTGACAGCGTTAGAAAGAAAATTAATAGGGAAGTAGGCAAGCTAGTGATTGCGATGGGTGGTGACTGCATTGCGCACGAGGAGATTCGGTTCTTGAAGCCCGAGCTTTATTGGGATGAGAGGGTGCACTTGTCTGATATGGGGGTCCAGATGTATCTCGGACTGCTGAAACAGAAATTAGCGCAACTCTTGGATCAGAGGAAGGATATTGGGAGCGAAACCAGCCAAGCATAGGGCTGGCGGTTTGCTGTGGCAGGGGTCCAGGTAGTTGGTTTAACAGTTGTTAGGGGCATGAAGGAAGACGTCTCCATAAGAGAAGNTTGTTTTACATTCTGGATCAAGTTCAGATTTTTAGGCGTCACTTGAATGAAATAAAAAGTCTGATCCCTGAAGATAATGCAGTTTGATAAATATGATTTTAAATAGTCCCATGTTGCAGAAGATTTCAGTATATGTAGTACAGCTGACCCTCAGGCCATGCAGTAAATACATCCATAATGCTCTACCAAAGCACTAGAATACCAAATGAACATATTTGAAAGGCTAACTTTCTATAGAATCTGACTTCTTTATGTGTGAGTTATGAATATTAGAATTTTAACAACTCCGAATGAGGGAGAATGTAAAATATCTAGTTGGCAGTGGGAGAATGCCTCCTTTCCTTAATTCACACTTTTAAAATAATAGTTGTTACTTGGGTTTCATTTATATCAAGTTAATGTTTTGATAGGAGGAGGAAATAATTTGCTTGAGGTTCTAATATGGAAATTTGGATTTGTTCATCGTGTGGCAAAGCACTCTTGCCAGAAACTCTTAGTAACTCCTGAGCTATTAGTAGCTCTTTCAAAGGCTTGATACTGCAAGATTAGTGAGATTTCTGAATACTCTGGCAATTTGGTAATAAGTGCTCCTGTTTAAATATTGGTCTTTTCTGTCTTCCAGGTTGTGGAGCTCGTATCAAGTGCAATTGGTGACTTAGTACAAGGGATATATTATGAAAATTCTAACTTAGCAGAGGTAAGACTATGCAGTTGTTTAGGGGCTCATCCAGGGTCCAAACATATGCAACATGTATACCAAACTCCAGCAGTGCACACACAATGCACGTACACAGTAAGCATGCAGAGTGCATCCATAGTGTCGCTGCCAGAGTGTTGCTGCCTGACCCTGACTTTTTCTCTGATGAGTGCCCAGCCATGTTCAAAGCCCTGTCCCTCCTCCCTGCCCTGAGATGAGAGTGGGGAGAGGGCTTTGAGTGTGGCTGCAGCTGGGTATCTTGGGAGAGGCAGAGCTGTGGCTGTGGACTCAGGTGGGTGATGGTGGACTTGGAGAGGGGTGGAGGAAAGAGGGCTTTGAGCTGCTCTCTCATCTCCACACTCAGAAATCTCACTGAGCCCCAGCCACTTTTGGTGCTGCCACTGCCAGCACACAATATGTACCGTGCTGCGCACGTGTTGCGCAGGTGCACCTGCTGCGCAGCAACTTTGGATCAGCCCCTATTTTAACCCGAGTAATCTGTTACTGAAATAAGCTCTTGACTGTTCTCACATGCTATTTTTTATTTTTAGTAGGGAAAAAGATTAATTGCAATCCTAGAAAGCTTCAGAAATACCTGCAATCTGGAACCTCAGTTCAACCATAGTGAATGGATACTTTCAGAAATGTTTGCTGAGTGATGTTTTGCAAACCTTTGGCTTGCAAACAGTTATTTTTTGCTGCTGCTTTTTTTAAAGGAAGAAACCTCTGGTGAAAATGTTATTAAAATTATCAAATAAGAATACTGAAAATAATGGGTTTGACACTTATCGCTCTCTAGTATTCAGAGTTTAAAAGTTTATCAGCATTGCACTGTCTCTGTGAAAATGGCAGTTAAAAATTGAACATACTGATTTTTTCAATTCACATTATCTTTATCTCTTCTCTTGACTTGTGTTTTGTGAAAATTGTACACCACTTCATCAAAAGGTTAACTCTAGTGCTCTGCTACTCCCAAATATAACCACGTCATTGAGTGAACTAATAATAATAATAATAATAATACTTTTATTGTGCTAGTCCTTTGGCTATGACAAAAACACATAACAATACAATTGCAAAGTATAAAACTATATCCCATGGGTTATTGTTGTATCTATATAACCAAACAGTTAAACCGCCACAGCGCATCCGTACCTCCCAATAGCCTAGGGAAGGAAACAGGATAAATAAATCTCCATCGTCAGGCAATGTGTTATATAATTCATTTGCCAATTCCTATAAAGGATCCCCACTATAATATTCTCAGGAAAAGAAGACCTTGCAGATAACCAAATAAAATTAACATGCAAAGTCATTCATATTATATAAAGACTCTCATCATTGGGTATTTTCAGACGTTACGAGATCACAGTCAACCACAGTGAACCACGGTCAATTTCGCTGCGGGGCCAAAGCACCCTGAACGTCTGTTTGGCGGCCGCCAGATGTTCACCACAGCCGATTCTCACATGGGGTCAATTTCAACCACGTTTCCTGGGCTCCCCGCTGGACAATCCCCGAAAGCGTGGTCAAAGTGATTCCCGGCGGGAAGCAATAGAAAGTAACATCTGGCCGGCAATCACGGCCCGGAATCCCCGGCGGGATTCCGGGCCGTGGTCAAAGCAGCTGGGCGCTGCGGTCGCATTGGCCGTTGCGCCCGCTTGTCTCCCCAGAGGGTGGGTGGGGGGGGGAATGTGGGGGGGCGGGGCCGTGCAGCCGCACGTTGCACTGCGCGGCCCCGCCCCTTCCCCGATTCCCCACCGGGATCAGCCGGCACATCTAATTGGGCCATTTTTTGACCACGGGGGGTGGTTATTTCATTCACCCCCGCCGGAGATTCACTGGGACAAATTGGGACGGCTTAACACCTGAAATCACCCATTGTTCCTGTTTCCTGATCATGCGTGCTCTCTCATTTCTAATCACATATCCATAAAGAGCAACATTCTCTTACTTACTATCCCAGTATTCGGTCCCTCAGACTCCTGTCCGCCGAGGATCATCCGAGGTCAGTTTCACACCTTACCTGGGAGGCAGGGCGATGGCTGTTTTCTCATGGGAATTAGCGCACGTAGGACCACGCTGTTCTGCTTTTATCCTGCGAGAACACTCAGGCATGACCGGGTGTTCTCACCGGATAGCCAATGTAGCTTTTACAATGACCGGCGTTCTCACAGGATAAAAGCAGTAGAGCGCAATCCTACGTGTGTTAGTTCCCGTGAGAAAAGAGCCGCGAATGTGATTGCTCTAGCCTCACCCTTGACTGAGCCCAGCTTAGACTCCTTATGTTCTGGGCCGGCTCAGCGTTCCCAAGCCGGGTGCGTCTCCTAAATCCTTCATTTAAGCTTTGTCCCCGCCCCCCGTCCTCCCCCCCCTCATCCCCCACAACTGCACTATCTTAGCGCCTTCCTTTAGCCGGTGCTACCACCTCTTAAAAGGCCAGCCTGCCCTGCTACAAAGATAATTTGGAGATACTTTAACAGTGTCCCCTTCATTGCTTAAATTGCGCTCTCCATATCATTCTGCTCTAGCCGCATTGCTTTATGACAGAGGGGAAGTGGAATGAATGTCTCTGCAGCGTTATTTACTCCTATTTTATTATTGCGTTTTGACTTCCATTTGGGAGATTTATAACGGTATTCGGTTTCTTCCCTTGGACTCATTTCAAAGGAGCACGGGGCAATCGTTTTAAAAGCCAGACGCTGAAAGAAAAATTAGGAAATTAGATAACGTCAACATGTTCATGTGCACTGGTGGGGGAAACAAAAAAGCTGAAGGCATAATAAAAAACACTAAATGCCCCCAAAGTCTCCTCAATAAAGCTGACATTTCCTTTACGCTTACTTATACTCCCCACAAACCCTTTCAAAGTTCATCTTTTTCTGCCAATCTCTGTGACTTGAACCCACAACACCAGAAAGTAGAGAGATACTGTAGCTTCATAACCCTTCTGCAGAGCCTGCCAGAGATGGCAATGAATGATCCCAGAACCAGGTTCACAGGCTAATTGTTTATCTCATTTTAATTGCTAATGGCAGCCTGTGGTGTATCTGCTCCCCGAGCTGAAGTTGTCTCAGTCGAGTTTTCAAGATCATTGAAAACAATGCACCAGAAAGTCAAAATTAACTACAGCAAAAGAAACAGAAAGTATGGAGTTTGGGGTTTCCGGTAATCTATGTAAGATTGGTGGACGCCGTTTGGGAGTCTGTGTGCCATTTATCAAACATACTTCTGAAAATGGATGTCCTAGCGTTGTTCTCTAGGTAAATTTCATTTTGACGAGTCGATTTGTGTGAGGTTACCTCAGTCCTCATCTAAGATGTGCACAGTTACAGACATTATCTATGGCCCTTTTCACACAGACACTCTAATACTGATAACATGGGCGTTACATTTTAATATACATGTTGCAGGGCTACAGGTGTGCTCTGTGGGTGCCCTGCAACATGTATAATAAAATGTAACACCCACTTTATCAGTGACTGTTAGAGTGTCTGTTTGAACAGGGCCTATGAATCTACTGGATTTTAGTAAGCCCAAGCACTGCAGCTTTGTACCGAAAACACAAGGACTCCTCATGATGGAGATTAAGGGCGTCTTTAGACATAACATCAACAGGTGTCTGAATGTGTGTTTTGACCTTGTTTTGAACAGTGGTTTGGCCCTGCGTTCACCATGTGGCGCTGCTTAGACACACAGCCCAGCTTGGGGCAAATCGGTGTTTTGTTCACCACCCTATCTCAACACGTAAGCGCTGCCGTCTCATCCCGCGTGTTGTCCCTACAATATCATTAGACACAGCCCTGGCCATGTGTTCAGCTGGAACATGCAAATTGTCCTTGGGATGCAATGGTGTTCACACCATGTGTTCAGTGGATGGCCACTGGCCACATCAGTGTTGGGATTGTTATGGTGCTTACACACAACGGTCAAACACGTGCTTTGGGGTTTTGACACCCGATCTTTGTTATGTCTAAAGACACCCAGTGGGTGTTGCCAGACATAACAATGAATCCAAGAAAAATCCACTCCACCATTGAAATTACTAATCCCGTAGCTTCACGGACAGATGTCCCTGTTGTTACATGGTTGAGCAGCTACTTGATTGTCTCCTCTGACCAACTGTTGCCTGGATGAGATCATATTTCTGTGGCGACTTGAATTACCATGTTGGCCATTTTCAGTTCTCCCATCTTTCCTCCACATGGACGTAGTTTGCAGTTTTGCCTCTAATACTACTACTTTTAGAAACAACAGCCCTTTTTGGACTTGATGGTTTTCCCTTAGTTTCTCTGTCTGCAGGATGTTGCCTACTAGTTTCTATGAGTTTGTTGAAGTCTCCTTTCCAGATATTTCTTCCTTTCCTTTTCATAGGCCCTTTTCACATGAGACGCCTCCAACCACCGTTTTGCTGAGTGGAGATGGGTGGAGGTGCCCATGTGAAAGCCACGGGGGATGGGTGGCATCCATTCCCATGGGCGCACACCTACTTCCACCCATCACCCACGCACGGAGTAATGGGCTCCAATGCCTGATGCTCTGTGGGTGGAGATGGGCGTGCGTCCATGGGAACGGGTGCACACCCACCTCCACCCACCACAGCTGCACACCCATCCCCCCCACCCACCGCGGTCTGTTAAAAAATGTCCTTAGGGTTGTGGTTCCATCAGTTCATGATCAGTGACTCCCAAGGTTCACACCATCTTAGCATTTTCAGGGTATTTTCAGACGTTACGAGATCACAGTGAACCCCCGTCAATACCCACATGGGATCAACGCGCCCTGAACGTCTGTTCGGTGGCCGCCAGATGTCCGCCATGGTCAATTCCCACATGGGGTCAATTTCAACCACGCTTCCGGGGCTCCTCGCTGGACATTCCCCGAAAATGTGATCAAAGAGATCCCCGGCGGGAACCAACAAAAAGCAACGTCTGGCCGGTGACCACGGTCCGGAATCCCCGGCAGGATTCCGGGCCGTGGTCAAATCGGGCAGGCACCGCGGCCGCATTGGCCGTAGCACCCGCCCGTCTCCCCAGAGGACGGGCGGCGGGGGAGCCTGGGGGGGTGGGGCCGTGCGGCCGCACGTTACGCCGTGTGGCCCCGCCCCAATTCCCCGCCGGGATCAGCCGGCACGTCTGTTGGCCGTGCCGGCGTGATCCCGGCGGGGAATCTCAGGGTTGTTTCCGTGACGGGGCAAAGCCTCCCCGTCACGTCTGAAAACACCCTCAGTTAATGCTCATCTGTTGGCCATGATCATATCTAAAATGGCTGTCTCCCTGGATTGTCTCCTCAACTTTCTGGAAGAGAAAGTTGTCTCCCACACAGGCCAAAAAAATCCAGCATTCTCCAAACAAATATCAGGGTACTTGAAGTCACTCATCAGCAGCAGCTAATGGTTTATTTGGTTGGGTTTTTTGGTGATTTACTTACTTGCTCAAAGAATGTACTTACTATACTATGCTGTTCATCCACTTACTATTGTTGTTGTTGTTGTTGTTTATCATTTATATAGAACTCTTAGAATTCAGAGTGCTTTAACATCCTTATCTAGTTCACTCTCAATTACCCTGTGAGGTAGGTCATTATTATTCCCATTTTAAAGATGGGAAACTGAGGCTAGGGGATAATGACTTGCCCAAGACCACCCAGTGAATTCATGGCTAAGACAAGATTTGAGCCCTGGTTTCCTAGGTCCATGTCCAACATCGTGTCCACTGTGGTTTGTATGGCAAATGTCCCTGGCCTTTGTTTCCAGAAGTAATGACTATTTTTAGGTGAAACGGATTTGAGAGGGATCCTCTTTAGATACTTAGGGTAGGCTCTTGGCACTTTCTGAAAATTTGAAATGGCAACTCCGGTTGGACAACTGAAAACCCTAGTTAGCTACTATTGAAAATGGAATCCTAGACGTGTATGTTAGGGAAGGAGTATGTCACTGATATTGGTCTAGACTAGAACATCTGTCTCCTTCCATCCATGGCTGCCGGGCCGAGCTATATTGACCTGTTTGGGATGATAATTGATTTTCATGTTGTTATTCCTTTCCCGATCGCTGCCTGCCTGTATTATTTTATCGTTTGGTTGCTTGTAAACTCTTCAATAAAGCTGCAGCCTTTCCAACTAAGTATTCGGCTGTGTCTTGAATTACTGTTGCTGGGTTGGAGGAGGGGTTTGGACATGCCAGAAAACTAGGTGATGGAATATTGCACAAATCCTTTCCAGTAAATCAGATTTAATACTTTTATGCTATTACAAGCTCCATTGAAAACTCAGTGCAAAAACTCTGAGTAAATCTGTCCCCTAGGTGCCTTACATCTGTATTTATTCTGTCTTGGGGAAATTCATTCATTTACCCAGCTCGGTTTCACCTCCTGGGTGTTAGTTTTTAGCCAACATGATTTAATTTCATACTCAAGATTGTGTTTAAAAGCCTGCACCATGATATCTAATAAGTTCATTAAATACTGGAAGTTTCTCTGGTTACAAGTCTAAATTTGTCAGCCTGGAAATAATGACATCTCAAACCCATTAAATTTAAAAGATCTTTACGCTCAAGCCCAGAGTTGAAATATGTCAGCCAATAATAATCAAATGCCACCCAAACACTCAAGGCTTCCAGAGAAAGAGGAAATGAGATGGTTCACGTATGCCTGGGAGGTAAATCAGACTGTCAAAATACTATCAGTTCATGGGAGAAATTTACATATCTCATGTTAAATACATCAGATCCACAAGAAAACTGAAGAGTAATTAGACATTTGAAAGAAAGAATTAACCAAAGTAATTATTGATTATTACTACTGTTATTTATATAGTACAAGCAGTGTACCTGGTGCTGTGCAATCATAGTTATAGACAGCTCTCTGCCCCAAAGGTCTTACAATCTAACAAAGACAATGGAGGGGAAAGATGGGGGAGTGGAACGTAGGGAGAGAGACAGGGGTCCAGGCATAAAGCTGAGAAGTTAGCTTAGTTATAGGAGAGAAGGGATGTTGAGCGAAAGGACATCAGTGATCCCGCCCCCTCAGCCCCTCAAAAAATGGATGTAACCAAACTGATGGAAGTTTGTAAAATCATGAGTGTCCTGGAGCAAGTAAATAGGAAGCTGTTATTTACCCTCTCAAATATTGGTAGAACTAAGGGACACTCCATGAAACTTAACGGGCTGCGGATTTAAAGCGAACAAAAAAGAAGCCTGTTTTCACTCAACATAAAATTAACTTGTGGAACTTGCTGCCAGAGGATGTTGTGAAAGCTGGAACGGCAGAGCTGGATTTTAAAAAGGATTGGATGAGTTCTTGGAGGGTCAGTTTCATAAATGGCTACTAGTCAAGTAGGATAAGAAACATAACTTCTGTCAGGAGCTGGGAGAGAACGGTAGGGCATGGATCATTCCATTATGACCTGTTGGGTACTTCTCCGACGCGACTCAAGATTGGTCACTGTCAGAGACAGGATGCTGGGCTTGATGGACCATTGGTCTGATCTAGTAGAGCACATGATTATGTTCTTATATTCTTAACCAAAATACCCAAAGTTCTTTGTTTCAACTGTAGTTTCAACTTCAAATTCTGTCTCTCCACCCTTACTTCTGCTATCTCCCTTGCTAGACAACACTACTATGCCTCCCGCATTGAGTCCTGTTCTCGGGACCCTGGCCGCCTGTTCTCTACCTTTGACTCCCTCCTCAAGCCTCCCTGTCCTCCCCCTCCTTCTTCCCTTTCTGCTCAGGATCTTGCCTCCTTCTTCACCCCCAAGATAGACAAGATCCGCCTCGACATCGCTTCCCACTCCTCTCTTCCCACTCCCACCCCTCTCCCTCCTCCCCCTCCTTCTCTCATGTCCTCCTTCTCCCCTGCCTCCCTTAAG
>QEPC01011901.1:26088540-26111095 GCA_003113815.1 Sphenodon punctatus | reverse complement strand
TCCCTCTGTTCCCCTTCCTAAGTCTCTCCCCCAGCTCCTGTCTCTCAGATTGTAAGCCCTAGGGGCAGGGACCGTGTCTATTTTATTACTTTGTAAAGTACCAGGTACACTGCTGGTGCTATATAAATGTTTGTTAATAATAATAATAATAATAATAATAATAATAATAACAGTCAATGGTAAAGGTGAAAGGAATATTCAAATACAATCCTATATCTGACAGGTTTTGCTGCCCCAATTCTCATCCATTCGGTCAAGAAAAGCATCCCATCTCTGACAGCCGATATGTTCAGCTCAGCATGGATCGATCTGGTTTTGTTTGGTGAAAAAGTGGTCTGGTTTGGTATAGATCAGTCTGATTTGGGAGAAAATGGTATGGGTTGATTTGGTTTGGTGAAAAATGGGTCTGGTTCGGTATGAATTCCGTTTGGTTTTGGGGGGGAAATGGTCTAAATTGGCCTGGTTCAGTTTGGGGGGATATTGGTTTGGTTCAACGTAGATCGGTCTGGTTTGGGAGGAAATTTATTTATTTATTTATTTAGTAATTTATATCCTGCTTCCTCCAGCCTTACAGCAGCTCGCAACGGCTCACAAAATATTTAAAATAAGTTTTAAAAACACAATATACAAAAGGGGATTAATAAAACATTCTAAAACAACAATCAAAGAGGTAAAAAACCACTGGCAAACAACCCCACCCCTACTCCCCCCTCCCCCAAAGGCCTGGACAAACAGCCAGGTCTTACAGGCCCGACGAAAGGCCAACAGGCTGGGAACTAGGCAGGCTTCCTCTGGGAAGGAGTTCCACATCCGTGGTGCGGCCACCGAGAACGTCCTCTCCATCGCGGCCCCCGGTTCACTCAGGGGAGCTCCAAGAAGGCGCCCCCGGCAGATTGCAGAAGTCGCTCCACAGCCCGGGGAGTCTCTCAGGTAGGAGGGGCCCAGACTGCATACAGCTTTAAAGGTCAAAACCAGCCCCTTGAATTGGGCCCGGAACGCTATAGGCAGCCAGTGCAGAGACCGGAGCACCGGTGTAATGTGCTCCCTACGGCCCGTCCTCGTCAGGAGACGGGCTGCCGCATTCTGCACCAGCTGCAGCTTCTGAGTCATCACCAAGGGCAGCCCCACGTAGAGCGCGTTGCAGTAATTCAGTCTTGAGGTGATGAAAGCATGGATGAGGGTGGCCAGATCAGAGTTTGAAACACATGGCTGAATCCTACGAACAAGATGTAATCGGCGAAAGGCTCCCTTTGCCACCGCCTCTACCTCACAATCCAGGTGGAGGCCAGGGTCCAACAGGATCCACAAACTCTGCACCTGCAAGGCCAGCCAAGGGTGGAGCCCTTCCATAAGGGGGGCCATCACCTCAGCTGCCCGACCCACCCATATCACCTCCATCGTATCGAGCTTCAGCTTCAGTCTGCTTTGCCTCATCCAGTCACTCACCGCTAGCAGGCACTGGGAAAGCACCGAGACCGCAGAACCTAGGTTTGTTGAAAAAGAGAGGTAAAGCTGGGTGTCATCAGCGTCCTGGTGGCAACGCACACCAAACCAGCTCACGACCTCGCCCAAGGGTTACATATAGATGTTAAACAACAATGGAGGCAGGATCGAACATTGTGGTACGCCGCAAGCGAGATCCCAGGCAGTTCCGTCCACCCCCACCCCCAGGGTCCACAACCATCTCAAAAGCAACCCATGATCAACCATATGAAATGTTGCCAAGAGATCCAATAGGACAAGAAGTGCTGAATGTCCTCAATCCATCTCTCGGCGGAGGTCATCTACCAAGGCCACCAACGCAGTCTCAGTGCCATATCCTGGACAAAACCCTGATTGAAAAGAGTCCAGAAAGCCAATGCTATACAGATGGCCCTGGAGATTCTGGGCCACCATCCGTTCAATAACCTTCCCTAAAAAGGGAAGGTTAGAGACGGGCTGGTATCTAGTGGGCGAGTCAACATCCAATGATGGTTTCTTAAGCAGGGGCCACACCACCGCCTCCTTGAGATAGTCCAGTACCCTGCCCTCCCGAAGGGAGGCGTTGATCACTCCCGCCAGCCCCGACCCCAAAGTCTCCCTGGAGGCTTTCACCAACCAGGATGAAAAAAGGATCTAATTAAAAAAAGGTAGCCCTAACAGACTCCAGAACCCTCTCAACATCAGCCGGTGGCACTTCCTGAAACAAAGATGGACCAGACAGGGCATCCATAACCCTTGGCTCTCTTCCTTCTGCATCAATCCCAGCCCCAAAATCATGCTGGATTTGAGCGATCTTCTCTGCAAAGTAGTTTACAAACTCCTCACAGCGGACTTCGGAAACCTCCCCCTCCAGGCGGAAGAAGGTCGACTGACCAGCCCCCTCACCACCTGGAAAAGCTCTGCTGGACGCGACTTCACAGCAGCTATGAGGGCAGCAAAGAATTCCTTCTTGGCATCCTCACGACCACAGCATAGGACCACAAATGGGTCCAATGCTGCCACCAATCAAATTCAGCATGAGAACGGTGCCAGCATCGCTCTAACCGCCGCCCTTCCCACTTCAGACACCGCAGCTCCTCAGTAAACCAAGGAGCTCCACGGTGGCGAAGAGGCGGGAGCAGATGCCTCGGAGTCACCTGATCAATGACCTTGCCCAGCAAGGAATTCCAAGCTAGAACCAGGTCATCAACCGAGCGGCCTTCAAGGTCTAAGGACACCTCCCCTAGGACTTCCTGGAACCGCTGCGGTTCCATCAGCCTCCGGGGGCAGACCAACCTAATGGGTCCCACCTGTGGTATGGAAAAAGTATGGATCAGTCTGATTTGGTTTGGGGGGAAATATGGATTGGTCTGGTTTGGTTCAGTTTGGGAGGAAATAGTCTGGTTTGGTTTGAGGGAAATGGTCTTGTTTGGTTTGGAAAATCAGTCTGGTTTGATTAGGTTCATCAGCCCTAAGGTCTATACCTGTGGTGATTGGATCGGATCGATCTAAAAACCCTGAACTTAACTCCTACCCAGATATCTGACCTGAATCTTCCAACACCCAGACTGATCAACCAAACTGTTTAGTCCCAAACTGAATTTATAGCCAGACATGTCCCGTGGAATGAATCAAATTCCTCAACATCCAGGCCAATCCAACATAACTTTCTAAACCCCTGAATCAAACTCCTAGCCAAATACACCCTTGAACCAAATCCTCAAACATCCAGACCAAACTAAGCAATGACTCCTGAATCAAATCACATACTGACGACCGAACCAACATTGTCCTTCTGATGTGATCAAGAGTATAACAACCTCAAATAAACACTTCGATATCCATTTTATCTCTAGTCAACAGTATATCATGCAACAACCATTGATCGTAGCTTCCCAGGCTCCAGCCTTCTGATACTCCGTACTAAGTAACGTAGCGTTAATGGAGATGTAGTTTGCTCTGTTTCACCTAGAAGCCGTCTCCACGAGCAGAATGAAGCTGGTAGGGGTAGGGTGTCTGTTGAGGCTGCAATCTCCAAACATCGAAAAATGATGCTAAATTCATTGAAATGGAAGCAGCTCCGCTCAATATTCTCTGTCTCTCTCAGACCCAACGCATTGCCTTTAAAGGAAAATTTCTTTTTAAAAAAAAATTCAATTGCTTTCATTTAATGCCAGGCTATTGTGGATAGAGCATGTCGGTGTCTGTGCTATTAGGCATCCTTAATCCTCATAGTAGTGACATGACAGACCGTAATGGCTTCTTTGGTTTTCCTATCAAGTTACCATGCACTTAGGAAGCTTTAATCTGTAGATTATTTACTCAATAGACTGTAACAGCTTCACATAATAGACCCTAATGGCTTCGAGCAGTTACGACCTATTGTGTCAAAGGGATGGGGGGCGTTATTTTAAAAATATATCCAGGGCTACCTAATTATTGCACCACACTGAGCCGGTGAAACAAAGGGTGCTAGGAATTCTTAACTTGTTCAATATTTGCTTCTGAAAAAGACACACACACACACAAATGATTGGGCCACTCACAACAACCTGAACGCAATCACACAATCAAAGTTCTTCCCCCCCTTTGAGTTTCCTGGTATCCATTCGGTACCAGGGTGACCCGCTAAGTACCTGATGTGGTATTTGTACCTAATGTGGGTATTACTGCAGGAACTAATTTAAGTACCCGCACCCCACCCAATGTGAGAACACGTCTGCTTTAGAACCGAAATGGACAGTTAATTCTGTAGTCATTAATAACCAAAATTCTGGATAGTTCATTAGGTATTGATCAAAATACTAGGGATGGGACTCCAGGTGGAATTTCTGTTTTGGTTTTTTTCTGTTTCAGTTCTTCTTGATTTTCGGATATAATTTCAGTTTCATTTTTTCCTGATTTTTCCCATTGATTTCCCCCTGCTTTTTTGTCATTGACTTCAATGGATTTTTTCCCCATTGAAGTCAATGAGAACAAACCATAAAAAAATCAACGAAAAAAAACCCCAACCAAACTCCAGAACCGAAAACGAACCACAATTTCACATGAATCGGATTACAGTTTTAAAACCGAAATGGCCATTTTGGGGGCATTTCTGTTCTATCTGAAACCGAAATTGCCACCTCTACAAAATACCGATGGCTACTGCTTTACCATTACCACATCACTGATGTACCACGTAACTATTTCCCTCGTTTTTCTGCATTCTGTCATTTCTGGTTTATTCCCGCTGTGGGGGACTGGATGAGGCGGAGCCAAATGAAGCTTAATCCTGATAAGACAGAGGTGATGTTAGTGGGAGGGACTGGTCATCTGGGTGAGGAGGTTTCCCCTGTTATGGGGGCCTCCATCCTCAATTGGCTTAATCTGTGCAGAGGCTACGATTGCTCCTGGATTCACAGCCGCACCTGGATTCCCAGGTGTTACTTGGCTGTGGCCAGGGGCGCCTTTTGCCAATTACATTTGGTTAAAAGGCTCCGCCCATAGGTCTCGAACTCCAATCTCGCCACTATCATCACCTCGAGGCTAGACTATTGGCACGCCCTCTACCTGGGGCTGCCCCTGGGGATGGTTTGGAGGCTGCAACTGGTGCAGAATGCAGAGGCCCGTCTCCTTATGGGGACGGGCCGCAGGGAGCACATAACACCTGTGCTCAAGGGACTGCACTGGCTGCCTATTGTCTTCCGGGCCCAATTCAAGCTGCTGGTGTTGACCTTTAAAGCCCTTCACGGCCTGGGCCCTGTTTATCTGAGTGATCGCCTCACCCCGCTGGGTTCCTGGCCGGCCGCTGTGGTCATCTGGGGGTGCCCTCCTGGAAGTCCCATGCTATCAGCAGGTCCAGATGGACAGGGGGGACTTGGCAGCCGCAATGTCACTTTGGAATCCCCTCCCCGTGGAGGTTCTCCTCAGCCTGGACCTTCTCACCATCCGATGGAATTGTAAGACCTGACTCTTCTGCCAGGCGTTTGGGGTGGGGGGGGAATGGGTTAGATGGGTTGAGATTTTGATTTTTTATTTTTATATGCAAGCCAGGGTTCTAGTAAGTTTTTACTGTATTTATTGTATTCTATAGGATTGGGTTTTTTTATATTTGTAAGCCGCCCTGAGTTGCTTCAGCGAGAGGTAAAAATTGAAACTAATCTAAACTAAAACTAAACTATTTGAGGGACCACCTCACCCCCTGGATTCTGGATCGACCCCTGCAGTTGACTGGGAGTGCCGTTCTCACAGTCCCCCGAGTTTCTCGGGTGGCAACTATGAGGAGGAGGTCCTCGGTGACTACACCAAGGATGTGGAACTCCCTCCTGGTGGAGGCCGTCTGGCCCTGAACCTTCCCTTCTTTCGATGGCGGTGTAAGACCTGGCTGTTCCATCAGGCTTTTGGTGGGGGTGATGGGGCGAGGGTTGGATGAGGTGGGTTAGCTCCATCAGTTATTATTATTATTATTAACAAACATTTATATAGCGCCAGCAGTGTTGTAATTGTTTTATACTGTTTTGATTTTATACTATATTTATACAGTATTTTATTATTTTAATAATATTATTTGTGAGCCACTCCAAGTTGCTGTTAGCAGGAGGGAGCGTGATATGAAATTGTGAAATAAAATAAATAAATAAATAAATGTATGGATTTGTTTTCAGTTCTTTAATTATTAATTAGTAATTTTAATAATTATTAATTATTACTTATATTCGTTTTATACCCCACTCTATCCCCAAAATGGCCCAAGGCAGGTTACAATCTTTCTTTAAAAACACATCAGTACTTAGTACATATAAAATATATCCAGCATCTCCCAATATCCCACTGAGTAGAGCTGAAACACATACTTAAAATAGTACCCACAATAATATTATTATACATTTATAATACTTTTTCTTCAAGTTTCTGGTTATCAATTGGTATATCAGAATGTGAAGTTAAAAAATAGAGATGGAAATTTAAAAAAAAATTGGGACCAGAAGTTGAATTCCCAGGGTGGAAAACCCAAAAATAGGTGTCAGTAGTCGAAAAATTGAGGTGGAAGTAAAAAAAACAGTACCAGAAGTTGACATTCCAGGACGTCCGGTCCTTGAATCAGATTGCAATCAGTTACCGATCGGTACCCAATGTCGTGTCAATTTGCGTACTGGAAATTCATCGCGTATACTTGGTTTTTCATACCCAGGGGAGGCTGCCTAAACTAGCTTGTACACCTAATTCCACCCACTATCCCCAACCACAACATATAAAATACAATACACATACCTACATCAAAATACAATACAAATAAGGTCCTTTACACGGATGCCCCCTCCTTGTCCACGTGTGTGACTGTGGGGCGAGCAGGGAGGGGCGTCCGTGTGACCGACGGTGGGAATGGGTGCGCGCACTCGCACTCCACCCATCCCCACCGAGCCCCCCACGCATGGAGGCATTGGGGAAAATGGAGGTGCCTCCATGTGTGGAGATCAGTGGCGGTGGGTGTGCATCTGTGCGCCAGCCTGCACACACCCCACTGCCTCCACCCAGGCCCCACAGACCGCGGCACCTCCGCGGTCCGTTTGAAAAGAGCCATAAAGACCCCAGGGGAGGCTAGAGGTGAAACAGGGACTGGGCGGCTAAAGGCAGCAGCAATGATAGCACAGCCTTCAGGACAGCACAGCTTGTTGGCCATGACTACCTGGACCACAAACGGCTCAAGAATGCTCAGTGCCCTTTTGGGCCACCCTTCAGCCACTTCTCCCCCCAGGCAGCTAGATCCTGATATGAAGGCAGAGCAGAACATGAGGGGGGGGGGGGGGAAGTTGATACCAATTCTCATTCAGGAAACAGCCCACAGACAGCCACGCCTCTTCCCACCCCTCCCGCTCATTTGTTTCTGGATTTGATCATTCAGTCAATAACTAGAACTGGACAACTAGCCAACAAAAATGAGTGGATAAACAAAATAGATGGAATGAAATGAATTAACAACATGAAAAGACGTAAACAGATAATTGGACAAAGATCGGTCAGATACCATTTGAAACTCATTTCATTCATTATAGTCTGGATTGATAAGATTCAACGGACTATCCTATTTTAGACCTGATCTAACTAGTTCAGTATCCTGTCTCTGATTGGATACTTCAGAGGAAGTGTGCAGGAAGAAGGCAAAGACAAAGTTGACTGTTCCATCATTCGCTCTAATCTTCCAGAGGACAGACGTTTTATGTCCCAACCAACTTGGCTAATAGCCACTGATGGACCTGTTCTCCATGAATTTATTTCATCCGGGTTTTTTTTAATCCAGTTATTCTATTGGCCTTTGCATCATCCCAGGGCAATGGATTCCACAGATTAGCCAGGCTCTGTGTGAAAAAGTTATTCCCTTTGGGGGTTTTTATGCCTATTTCTTGTTCAGTCCATCAAATGCCCCCTCATTCTTGGATTAGAAGAAATGGTAAACAACAGCACCCAATTACCTTTTGTGCAGCATTCACGGTTTTATAATCCTCTTATCATATTCCCCCTCATTCATCTCCCAGTAGCATGTAATATTTATGGAAACGTGAATTGGTAACATGAAAAAGATGAGATTTCACAATGGGAACTTGTAACAAGAGGAGATCAGAGAAAACACATTTTGGGACTCGCCTATGTAAAGTGCATCAGTTGTTGATTTGGGTTATGTACTGTCTGTCTGGAAGAGCTTGTTTAAATTCTACCATTTTAACATAGGCTGAAAAACAAGAGTCCCCCAACTCCACTGCTCAGATTCACTACCGGAATTCAAGATGTGCAGAGATGGGTCATTCAGTCTAATTGCCGAGTATATTGGACTGAGTACCACATACCCCAGCCTTTCCAAGGTAACTTGAAAAGCAAATCTTTGGTGGTGTCACTATTTTTGAAAATAATTATATTTATTTATTTT
Organism: Sphenodon punctatus; assembly: GCA_003113815.1. NCBI lineage: Eukaryota > Metazoa > Chordata > Lepidosauria > Sphenodontia > Sphenodontidae > Sphenodon > Sphenodon punctatus. Next base: position 26,102,730 of record QEPC01011901.1, on the reverse strand, counting down.
TAAAAAAATGTTTTTGAAGGGGATTGGAATGGACAAGGTATTTCCCACCAGGTGAAAACAGCTTTAATCCAGAGTTTAATGGCTCCATTGATTTAATTTAATACGGAGCCTAGCTAATTAATTATAACCACTTGACAATGCCCTTCTAACGTTTAACCAAAAAACATTCCCTCTACTCTAGCTGAGCTGCTGAAATGTACAGTTCAGATTCACATGCTTTGCGGTGCTTGGAGCGTTGGTTTTGTCGAGGACTTCACTCCTCCCTGTTTTAATTACACCTAAATAACTCACTTCATTATAATTCCACTGCATACGTTACTCACTGGAATATCCTTCTGCATGCAGTTCTCTGATCTGAGACTCTCTCTCTCTCTCTCTCTCTCTCCTTGATTGCCATATTTTATTTTAAGTGGAATTTTTCCACTTGAAGGACTAAAGTCTTCCTGGTTTCCTACTGTCTTTCTGGCTACGCTGAGCAATGATGCTTGTTCCTCCTAAGAAATTAATTACAAACATGAAACCAAAATCACACTGTTAAAACATACATTAAAAACAAATTATGCTCTCACCATAGGTAATCTACGGCAATTGATCAATCAGGCAAGCTTACAAATAGCTGAGAAAAAGGCAAGGTGCTGGCTCTCTGCGGGGAAGCATTTACCATATGTTTCTTCCCATTCTCAGCCCATAAAAGCCACGTCTGTGCTAGGGAACTGAACCGTAGGTAATTGAACCGGTGGGAGAGCAGCGCTGTGCAGATCAACAATGGAGCTACGCACACGCAGGCCATGCTGGTTTAGTTTAAATTTCTCTCTCCGTCTCCATATTGGCATTTCCCTGGTCCACTGGAAATGCATCGCACTCTGCATGCTTATTGTAAAGGAGCTTTTATGTCAGAGCTTCCAGAAGCATTGGAACATCATTGGCTTCTGGAAGAGCTGATGAAGGCCTTTTGGGAGACCAAGAGAATTGTGGGAGAAGAAGTTCACTTCCCATAATCCCTTGCAAGGGAAACCCTCTCTATCACAGCTGTCAGTCTTTTTTTTTTAGCCTTAGAATCGTAGAATAGAATCATTTGAATCGAATAGAATCGTAGAAACGATTCTAACGTAGAATCGATAGAATATCTTTAGAATCGTAGAATTGTAGAACTAGTGGGGTGGAATGAATCTCAGGGGGTCACCTGGTCGCTCCCCTCGCTCCGAGGTAGGATATCCATTCCATGCTTATGGCATCCCAGACAGATGTGTTCGGTCACGTTTTGAAAACATCCAAGGAAGGAGATTTCACAACCACTCCGGGCAACTTATTCCATTGCCTGACAGTGCTTACAGCAAGGAATTTCCCCCCAAATATTTATCCAAAATTGACATGGCCTCAATTTAAGCCCATTCCCTCTTGTTCTGCCTTTTTGGGGGAACAAATAGTTTTGTGGCATCCGCAAAAGGGCTAGTGACAAACAGCCCACTTTATTTATTTATTTATCATTATCATTATCATTATCATTATTAATAATAATAATAATAATAATAGTTTCTATACTTCCCTCCTCCCACCCTCCCCATGGCACTCAGTGCTTCACAAAGGCCATACAATAAAATAATGTAAAATTCATTCAAAAATAATTTGAAAAGGAAAGGGAAAGAGGAAGGACAGAATTCATTAAAAGGGACGAGCAGTGAATCCTCTAAACGTACCTGAGGCATAAGGAAGTCTTTGGATGCTTTTAAAAAGTTAGGGCGAGGCACTGGCCATGGTCCCATGTGCCGCCGGTTGTGCGCACACATGCATGCATGCGGTTTCTGCAGGGCACAATGTGTCCGCAGTGCGGATCCGTGCAGTTTGTGTGCAGCTGTGTGAGCATGGTGGGATCCCCAAACAGCAGGTGGTTTCTGAGCACAGATAGCCAGCAGGATGAGGTTCCAGGAGCAGGTCTCAAATACAGCCGGAGGCCTAGGCCGTTCCTAGCCTTGAAAACCACTCAGCCTTTCCCCATATTCTTCCCCCTGGAAGAAGACAGTGGCAGTACTAGTATTAGTATTATCATTTCTGAAATCTTTACCTAGTTCACCCACACAACAACCCTGCAAGGTAGGTCATTGTTATCCCCATTTTACAGATGAAGAACTGAGGCCAAGAGTTAGCAACTTGCCGAAGGCCACCCAGATTCTTCACAGCTAAGACATGGTCTTCCAGGCTGATTCCCTCTAGGTAATGCCGGTAAAATAATTAATGCTAGTTCAGGAGCCCTCTGGCTATAGGGTCAGCTGAAAGTAAGCTATAAACCAAAAGAGCTAGTTCTTAATACAAGAGATATCGAGAAGCTGGTTTGCCCCCTGCCATATGGAGCTGAGCGGGTCTGTGAAATGTGCTTTAAAGACCCTTCTTTTACCCATATCTTCTCAAAACAACTCTACATTAAGGTTTTACAACCCTGAGATGGGATTATTCCCTCTGCTTCTATTCTTCGTCCAAATGCAAAGAAATTAATTTTCTGGTCATAATTTCAGTACCTTTGGGACATTAGCAGGATGGGTGTAAAAATAGAAGATCATTACAGTGTCAGGTAATGCGCAGGAGTGTGACTAATCACCTGAGTGTCATTGATTTAATAATCTAATAATGTCTCTGCAGACTCAGCGCCGAGGCTCAGCGACTGCAGATAAAGATTTAAACCTGGCTGCAGAAGCAGATTAGTCACCCCCTCAGCTTCAGGGATCACTGTCAGATCGGCGCGGATGATAAGGAACATGCCACGTGGCTGGCATTCAAAGCCAAGAGCAAAGGCCGGAGCTGGCTGGCATCTACAGAGAAGGAACGTTACCTTTCTCTCTTGGGCGCTAGCAGCATGAGGCCATAGCTGCCCAGCAGGCTGGCTTCTGGAGTTAAAAAAGAAAGATTCTCTGACTAGTGCATGTCCGGCATGGCGCTAACAACTGCCAACTCTTCAGAAGCTCATGATTCGATGTGAAACGGGGAGCATATTTACCCATCGGTAACACCCCATTTTCAAGTAGTCTACTTGGTGTCTAATCGCCAGTATCTGAGCACCACGTTGGGCACCTGATTACCCTCAAATACCAGATATGACTATTACTGCTAATTTACCATTTTACCAAACTTGACAAAGATGGCCAACTTTCGTTCGATGGAACAATCAAATCTTTTGGGGGGCTGTTTTGCACCATTGCAAAACAGTGCCCCAGCAGTTCTGAGCATGAGCAAACGGGTAGCAACTGTGTGAAGAATGGTGGTGTCATTACAGTCCTTGCTGTTTTGCACACGCGCAGTCCAGCTTTCACCATTTTGCACATGTGCAAAATGGCCTTTTGGAATTCTGATAAAAAATTCCAATCTATCGGAACTCCAGTCGGAACTTCAACTGCTGTACTATTTTCATGGAATTGTTCCATGAAAATGGAAGGGCTGTTTCAGTTCAGTCCTAGTCCTGGTTGAAGACAGCACAGTGGAACATACGGGAGGAGGCAGTCCCTAAAGTGTGATGGGCCCAAACTGTTTAAAGCTTTATACATCAAGGCCCTTAGGCTGGGCCCAGAAAGCTTTGGGAAGCCAGTGCAGACTGGGGAAATGTGTTCACAGTGGGTCACCCCATTCCGCACCAACTAGAGCCTCGGAACACTCTTCAAAGGCAGCCCTACGTAGAGTTCATTGCAGTAACCAAGCCTCAAGGTTATACAAGTCCGGATCTCCGTGCACGAGGTCACCAGCACCTGCTGTTTCCTATGGCGCCAGTCGAATACCGACCGGATGCACGGGGGAATGTCTAACTCCCTTCCCCCTGCGTGAGATTGTTTCTCCATCTCATCTAAAAATGCCCTGAGTTACCAATTGACTGTTTTGCCGATCAGTAAATTGTAAATCGATACCACAACTTGGAAAAACCAGGAAGGTAAGTCAGAAAAACAAACAGTACCAGAAGTTGAAAATTCCGTATTGGAAATTGAATTGCATATCTGCACAGCACTACAGCTTTCCCATGCCGGAAGGATCCAGCCCCTCGTGTTTAGCTACTCGGAGAGCTCTCTGAGAAATGAAGTGGCCTTCTGGGGAGGTAAATCTGAAGGAAAAATCTTAAATAAAACAAAAAGTCAAGGTATTCCCGAGCATTATCAGCTATTAGAGTGTCTCTCGCTCTCTCTCTGGGTGATTTACCAGCATCTCACACAAGGTAAAGCACTCCTCCAAAAATTAATGTGGTCAGAAGCAGTTACTAATACTCTTTTTTAAAATAAAGTAAAAATAAGAGAAGACTTACTCTAAACTATGTTTGCTCTGATTTTTTTTTAGTTTGGATTAACCATTTAGAAAGACATGATTATGCATAAGAAAAAGACATCTTTCATTTTGTATGACCCACCATTTATGAAAGTATTTGGTTGTAGTTTTCTATTTTAGTTTACTTTATGCACACATTCACACACACACATTTTATTGAGAACCGTAATACCCACACATCGGGCATCTGATTAGCACCTGAGTACCAAGTTGGGCACCCAATTACCCCTAAATACTGGGTGCTACCATAACTGAGTTACTGTTTTGCACAGCAAGTTGGTGTCAAGAATCAGGATGGGAAGTTGAAAAATTGGTACCCAACGTTAGAAAATCGGGCTGAAGAATGGTAATCTAGTATTACCACTGAGTATTAATTGAGTACCAATTAGTACCTGATGTTATCTGATCAGGTCGTGTAACGCAGTTTCGATAGGGTTACCCATTTCGCAGTTTCCTGTTTCAGCTCTATTTGTTAAAAATTAATTAGACAGACAGACAGACAGACAGACAGATAGATAGATAGATAGATAGATAGATAGATAGATTAAATTGTCCTTAACTTTTAGGGTTAAATTAATACTGTTTGTTTAAAGAGGAATTCCTCAAAAGTACTGATTTGGGGGGAGAGGGGGTGCATGTAGAGCTGCTTTTGTAAGTAACTTTAGAATTACTTTTTTTCCTCTTGTGATCCAGATGTTGATTGCATAAAACCGTCACTGCTTTAGAAAGAATCTCCCCTCTATATTATTTTTGCTTTTATAAATACTCGGGTTGGAATATGCTGCCAATGGCATGATGCATGAAAACTGTCTCTGTTTTTCAAACTACTCACCTAAGAAGCTATTTGTATAATATTCTATTGAGATTATTGTTTATTATTTAGGTAGCTCCAGCAATGTGACTGATTAGGGAAAGGTCCCTGCCCACAGGGACTTACAGTCTAGGATGGGCAAGAGAGGTACCTGTGCTTAGCTTAGTTACAGGGCAGGAGGGGGAATCTCTTGCTGTCTTTAGAGTAATGATCCTCACAGTGTCCCTGACAGGTAGGGAAGTCCCATTATGCCCATTTTACAGATGAGGAAACTGAGGCACAAAGTGACTTGGTGACTTGTTCCAGGTCACAGCACAAGATTGTAGTGGGGCAAAGTCTGAATCAGCTCTCCCAAATTAACACCCTCATCACCGGAGCATCCTTCATTAATGGGAGTTTATTTCTTTTAACTTAAGCCTGATTTTATTTACTGCTGGATTTGAAGCTGGGGATGAGCATGAGTGCTTTCACATTTTGTCTTATTCTCAGAAATGCTGGCCGCAAACACAGCTTTACACTAGGGCCACAGAACAAAACTAAACACTTAAAATGGCTTTCTTGTTTAACATCCTTTCTTCTGGATCATATCTGCCCAAAAGGTAATTATTTAACTGGTCAACAAGCATGATCTTGCCATTTTAAATCTGGATTATTGATGGTGGAAATTACTATTATTTTATTATTTATAATGTTTATATCGTCATTTCAGTGTTCACAGTGCTTTACAATCCTTGAGGGCAGACACGGGCTACAGAGGGCTTGATCCCTGCACGGCCCCATAGCGGGCAAGTGCTACCACCCTAGGGAGGCGGGGCCATGACAGGGAGCAGGGCAGACAGTCATTTTGGCTCATGCTGCTACGCGACGCGTCCTTGGCCTTTTTCCATGGACGCATCATGTAGAAGCCAGCTGCCATGCGGCAGGGGGGAACCTCTGGCGGCCACCAGCCAACCACACAATGCACTGCATTGCATGGTCCGGCTGCCCAAGGCATGGTAGCCTGCCCAAGGCAGCTTGTGTGGCTGCACCTCTTGTCTAATTCATCATCCTCGCACCAGTGAACTAGATTGTTGTAGAAAGTCATTTTAATTCCCATTTTACAGATGGGGAAACCGAGGCTGAAGGAAAGTGACTTGCCCAACGCCACCTAGTGAGTTTGTGGCTCAGATGGGATTTAAACCCTGGTCACAGGTCAAAGACCAACACCCCTATTTTCTCCATTTTGGGACACCTCAAACTCTAGCGTGGCAGGAATTGCCACAGCTCCATGGCACCGAAGAATATACCGTAGCCCATTGACTAATTCTTCAGTGCATTATTATTATTATTATTATTATTATTATTAACAAACATTTATATAGCACCAGCAGTGTACCTGGCACTTTACAAAGTAATAAAATAGACACGGTCCCTGCCCCTAGGGCTTACAATCTGAGAGACAGGAGCTGGGGGAGAGACTTAGGAAGGGGAACAGAGGGAGAGACAAGGGGTCTAACATTCATGAAGATGCGAGGTCTCAAGTGCACGTACTTGGCTTGGTTACAATGAGAATGACAGCAGGCAGGTCCATGTTGCAAGGATAAGGGTAAACCGATCGTAGGTATAGGAATAGTGGCTCAGCAGGATAAAGAGTCAGACAGAGCAGAGCGAAAGAGGTGAGTTTTAAGGAGAGATTTGAAGGTATGAAGGGAGGGGGCAAGGCGGATGTGGACAGGGAGGGAGTTCCAGGCATGGGGGGCAGCAAGTGAGAAGGGACGAAGGCGCTTAGGGGAGCAGGGAAGGCGTGGAAGGGTGAGAGAAGGGACAGAGGAGGAGCGAAGTGCACGGGCTGGAGTATGGAGGGCGATAAGTGCAGAGAGGTAGGGGGGAGCAAGGTTGTGAAGAGCTTTATAGGTGAAGACTAGGAGCTTGTGCAGGATTCGTTCAGGAAGGGGAAGCCAGTGAAGCGAAGAGAGGAGGGGCTGCACATGGTCGAAGCGACTGGCGAGGTAGATGACCCTGGCAGCAGAGTTTTGGACAGAGATGAGGGGAGAAAGGTGAGACCGGGGAAGGCCAGTGAGAAGGAGGTTACAGTAATCGAGGCGAGAGATGACCAGAGCATGAACAAGAGTTTTGGCAGACGAGACAGAGAGAAAAGGGCGAATCTTAGCAATGTTATGGAGGGAGAAGCGACAGGATTTAGCAACAGAGTCAATGTAGGGTTTAAAAGAAAGGGCTGAGTCAAAGATGAAGCCTAGGCTACGGGCTTGGGGGACAGGCAGGATGGTGACTCCATCAATAGTTATTGACAGTGAGGAAGGAGAGGAAGGATGAGGGGGGAAGATAAGGAGTTCAGTTTTAGCCATGTTGAGTTTGAGTTGACGTTGAGACATCCAGGTAGAGATGTCAGAGAGACAGTTGATGAGACGAGCTTGAACAGAGGGAGAGAGAGAGGGAGTAGAGAGATAGAGTTGAGTGTCATCAGCATAGAGGTGGTATTGGAAGCCATGGGAGGCAATGAGTTTGCCTAAGGATGAGGTATAGATCGAGAAGAGGAGAGGGCCAAGAACAGAGCCTTGAGGAACACCAACTGAGAGGGGGAAGGAGGAGGAGGCGGAGTTGGAGAGAGACACATTAAAGGAGCGGTCAGAGAGGTAGGAGGAGAACCAGTTATGGACAGAGCCACAAAAGCCAAGGGAGTGAAGGGAATCCAGCAAGAGTGAGTGGTCAACAGTATCGAAGGCAGCAGAGAGATCAAGGAGGACAAGAATGGAATAGAGACGTTTAGATTTAGCCACCAGAAGATCGTTGGTGATCTTAGCGAGAGCAGTTTCAGTAGAATGAAGGGGGCGGAAGCCAGATTGGAGGGGGTCAAGGGAGGAGTTGGAGGATAGGAAGTCAAGGCAGCGGGAGTAGACAACACGTTCAAGCAGCTTGGAAGCAAAAGGAAGGAGTGAGACAGGACGATAGCTAGAAGGGTCAGAGGGGTCAAGAGTGGACTTTTTGAGAATAGGAGAGACTGTGGCATGTTTGAAGGCAGAAGGGAAAGAGCCAGTAGAGAGGGAGAGGTTGATGATGTGCAGGAAGGAAGGGGCGACAGTGGGAGTAATGGAGGTGAGGAGGCGGGAAGGAATGGGATCAAGGGGGCAAGTGGAAGGGTTGGAGGAGGAGAGCAGAGAGGAGATTTCCTTAAGGGAGGCAGGGGAGAAGGAGGACATGAGAGAAGGAGGGGGAGGAGGGAGAGGGGTGGGAGTGGGAAGAGAGGAGTGGGAAGCGATGTCGAGGCGGATCTTGTCTATCTTGGAGGTGAAGAAGGAGGCAAGATCCTGAGCAGAAAGGGAAGAAGGAGGGGGAGGACAGGGAGGCTTGAGGAGGGAGTCAAAGGTAGAGAACAGGCGGCGAGGGTCCCGAGAACAGGACTCAATGCGGGAGGCATAGTAGTGTTGTCTAGCAAGGGAGATAGCAGAAGTAAGGGTGGAGAGACAGAATTTGAAGTGAAGGAAGTCAGCGTGAGAATGGGATTTGCGCCAGAGTCGTTCAGCAGCACGAGTGCAAGAACGGAGGTGGCGGATACTAGGGGTGAGCCAAGGACGGGGGTTGTGGGAGAAGGCAGGGCGGGAAGAGAGAGGGGCATGGGAGTCAAGTGTGGAGGAGAGAGAGGCGTTGAGAGCAGAGACAGCGGAGTCAGGGGAGGAGGAAGAGAAGACTGTAGGAAGAAGGGGAGAGAGAGAGGAGGCAAAGTCCAGGGGATCAATAGCTTGAAGGTCACGGAAGGGGCGTAGAGAAGGGGAAGAGGAGGGGGGACAGTGGGAAATGTTGAAAGAGGCAAGGAAGTGGTCTGATATAGGATGAGGATCGAAGGAGAGATCAGCGACAGAGCAGTTTCTAGAGAGGACAAGATCAAGAGAATGGCCATTAGTATGGGTGGGGGAGTTGGTCCAAAGGTGGAGGTTGAAGGAGGAGGCTAGGGAGAGGAAGCGAGAGACTGAGGGCTGAGATGGGTCATCAACATGAATGTTGAAGTCACCAAGGATGAGAGTGGGGATATCAACAGAGAGGAAGAAAGTGAGCCAGGACTCAAAGTCAGAAAGAAAGGAAGAGAGAGGACCAGGGGGACGGTAGATGACAGCAACACGTAGATGGAGGGGGGAGTAGAGGCGCACGGAGTGAGCCTCAAAGGTATGGAAGGAGAGAGAGGGGGGAGGAGAAATTGGTTGGAACTGACAGGATTTAGCAAGAAGGAGGCCCACCCCACCACCCCGTCCTTCAGGGCGGGGTTGGTGAGAGAAGGAGAGACCCCCACAGGAGAGGGTAGCAGGCGTGACAGAGTCCGAGGGAGTGATCCAAGTTTCAGTAAGGGCAAGGAGCTGGAGGGAGCGAGAGAGGAAAAGATCATGGATATAGGGAGCTTTACTGATAGATGAGCGACAGTTCCAGAGGGAGCAGAAAAATGGTAGTTGATGAGGGGGGAGGCAAGGAATAGGGATAAGATTGGGAGAAGGGGAGCGTCGTGGTAGGCTAGAGACAGGAGGAATAGGGATAAGATTGGGAGAAGGGGAGCATCGAGGAAGGCTAGAGACAGGAGTGGAAGGGGAGCAATGAGAGAAAGTAGCCAAGGGAGCAAAGGATGTATGGGGGAGGTTAGAGAGTGGTGATCGGTTGGGGGGAGGAAGAAGCTGGGAGGAGAAAAGTAGAGGAAGAAAAAGATGGACAGGAAGAGGAGAAGGAGAGGAGGGAAAGAAAAGGCGAGAAAATAGGGCAGACATGTTAGTGAGTAAGATAGGAGGGGGAAGTACAGTAGAAAAGAAATGGAGAAAAGTACCTGTAAGGCGCGCGCCTTTAGGCCCGCTGGTCGGTGGAGCTTGGGGCGGCAGGAAGGCCAAGCCCCAGGAGAGTCGTGGTGTCCTCGAGCGATGACAGCCGAGGATGCTGGGAGCGTATGCAGATGAGCTGCAACCTCACCAGTCCTCACCAATGCATAAAGAATGAAGCATCATCGGACGTGTCCCATCAGGTTAGACCAGTGGTCCCTCCAGTTTATTACCAGCTAGTTTGGTTCAAAACAAATATTAAAGGAGGGATGGGTGGGAGGAAAAGGGGGAGAGGAGAAAACCTGAGTTTTTGGCAGGACAATATGGAGACAGCCACGCCAGAACTCTTCCAAATTCAGAAGACAACTGATTCTATGAAGAAACCAACCAACCGATCCAACTAACCGATTCTTCAGAGAATGGTGATGAAATAAGTATAATGAGTAATGGTTAAGTCCTATTTACAAGGTTTTTACCTGCGGACAAAGATAGACTTGGACTTTCCCCCCCCCCCCCCCCTTGCTCATAAAGAAATGGGTTATCGGGAGGCCAGGATGATGAGGGGAGGTTAATTAAATTACTATATTTACGCTGCCAGTGAGTTAAACTGATTTTGCAAATTTGGCAGGTTAGTTTAAGTATTCTCCTGCGTCCCTAGATCACTGGAGGAATGCTCTTTTGTTGTAGCAAAGTCAAAGTATAAATAAATTCATAAAAGGACAGCAGTTAACTCTTGCAACATGTAGACACAAACTAAATCGTTGTGGTTGAACACGTTCAGGCTAGAGCTGTTCTTGGGCACTGGAAGATTCGGGTATCCCCGATGAATTTGCGGGGCCCAAATCAACCTGCCTCCGTTCAGGAAACGTCAGTGTCCGAACAGGACCCAATTGACTGCTCGATCGTGCCAGCTGGCCTTTGAAAGCAAGGAGCCACCTAGGCAGGGAGGGACGCTGTATAGCCCAGCTCCACAGTAGCCCAGGCCGGATTCTGTCACTTTCAAAGGCTGCTTCCCCACCTAGAGCACCTCTCAGCTGGGACGCACGCTAGAGAACACTGGCTAGTCTTAGCCCTAGTCATCTCACGCCTCGACTATTGTAACCTCCTCCTCGCTGGCCTTCCCTGCTCTCACCTTTCTTCCCTCATCTCTGTTCAAAACTCTGCTGCCAGGATCAGCCACCTCGCCCGTCGCTTCGACCACGTGCAGCCTCTGTCTCCTCTCTCCACTGGCTCCCTCTTCCTGAGCGCATTCTGCACAAGCTCCTTGTCTTCACCTACAAAGCCCTTCACAACCTCGCTCCCCCCTACCTCTCTGCCCTGATCTCCCTCTGAACCCCTGCTAGAGCACTCCACTCCTCTTCCATCCCCTCCCTCACCCTCCCACGCCTCCCCTGCTCCCCCAACCACCTTCATCCCTTCTCCCTCGCTGCCCCGCACGCCTGGAACTCCCTCCCTGCCCTCGTCCGCCTTGCCCCCACCCTCCACACCTTCAAGTCCCTCCTCAAAACCCACCTCTTCTGCTCTGCCCTTCCTAACTCCTGCTAATCATCCCCACCCTGGATTATCCCCCACCTGCTATCTGCAAACTCCCAATGTACCGTAACCAAGCCAAGAACGTGCACCTGAGCTCTCGCATCCTCATGAATGTCGCATCCCTGGTCTCTCCCTCTGTTCCCCCTTCCCTGTCTCCCTTCCCCGTCTTTAGATTGTAAGCTCTCGGGCAGGGACCGTGTCTATCTTATATTCTGTAAAGTGCCAGGCACATTGCTGGCGCTATATAAATGCTTATAATAATTATAATAATAATAATTAATTTGAAACTGACAAGTGCTTATTGGGGCCGCAGCTTCCCCGGTCGATCCTGTCACTTTCCAAGGCCGCTTCCCCCCCTGAGTGCCTGTCAGCGGAGAAGCACTCTAGCCTATGGAGTGGCGAGCACCGGCTGGCCTTTGAAATTGACAGGCCTCGACTGGGACCGCAGCAACCCGGGACGGATCCTGTCACTTTCCCCTCTACAGCGCCTCTCAGCTGAGTATCCACAACCGGCCAGGACAGTGGAATCACCCCATTTGCACACAATAAGCCTTTGATGAATTACAGCCTTAGAGCATTTTGTTTCTCCTGGTGAATATGTTTGAATTAGAGCTGGCTGAAAACTCATCGCTGCTGTAAAAGATAGATGAATAATTTGATCCCCAAGTTTTTCACTAAACTTTGTTGACGTTTCAAAATTTTTACTAATGTTTTGCAACATATTTCAGTGTCAAGTGCCAAAAAAGTTGCCATTTCAGCATTTGACGTTGCCAGTTCAAACTGTTCCAACAATTTATTTTGCTGCTCTTGACGTCAGCAGCCACCAGCATTGAAATGAAACGCCACCGTTTTCTAATAGTAAAAATATTTTTTAAAATTATCATCAAAATTTCAAATTTCAAACCATTTTCATGAAACTATCCGCACCAATGCTGGTATAAACGATCCTCCGACAAGGTAACAGACTAACGGTCCCTTCCCAAAGAAAATAGAATAAACTTTGAACATCCTCAAAAACCAATAAGGAGTCACTGAGTCAGGAAAGTTCTGGGGAATCGTTACTAACCCTAGTGCTCAGGCTATGCATCGGCCTGAGCAAATGAAATGCAGGACTAAAATCACAAAATCTTTATTCAATAATAATATACAGCACAGTGACAAGAACCACAAATACCTCTAAGGGCAGAAACAGACATGGAGGCAGCGCACCGGCAACGCAGCCCAGGGAGCGGGTAAGGTCAGGGCACTGAATGGATATACGCCTTATCTAGCCAGCCGGTGAGCCCTCTCTCCCAACCCAGAACAAATGTGTGGGTGGGAGGTCCCACCCCTGGTGTCTCCAGCACCTCGCCCCCTGCCACGGGCAGTCACCTCATCCAGTCATGGGCAGCCATGGCTTCCAGCCATGGTGGACCCCGATCCCCGGTGTGGGGTGGCAGTGGGAACAGAGGCATGGACTTACTATGGCACACGTAGGCCTGCCTGGACGGTCCTTGGCCCGGACTGTGGACCTGGGATTTTTCAGGGGACCACATCTGCGCCAGCCACCTACCCAGGCTGGGACAGCAGCGGGTCCACATCTGGCGGCTCGGAAACTCGTGTGATGGGGAATCCCTGGCCCAGGCAGGTCATAGCGGGTCCACGTTGCGTCTGCTTTCACCCTAACTTGCAGTGTGTTCAGTTCTTTCCGAGATTGATTTTCTACCCAATACAGGTCTCTAGCCAGCTCTTGAAAGTTCCAGTTACCCAGTCTCTCGTCTTATCTCTGCTACAGATACCCAGCACCAATGGAGTGTCTTAGATCTTCAATTACTATTGTTATAATGGTCCAGACTTCACACCAGGAGCCAGCAAATGGGCCACCCGTCAAAATGGGAATAAAAGAAGTTTAGGAGAATCCACAATTTGCTTCGCAAAATCCAAGAGGCCTTTGTCAAAGGTGGAAGATTAATAAGACGGTCATTGACATAGCCATCAAGGACTCTTTTCGGACGATAACGAGTCGACTAAAGCTTATTGCAGATAAACACCTTACAAACTCTTTCTTTTGAGTTTTTAAAAGGGATGGCCACTGAAATCCTGGAATAAGACTCCTGTTGCAATAGCATCTTGAATTGAACTGCGGCCGCTTTCTATCTCAAGAGGCCCGGCTCTGCAAACTTTCAGGCTAAGCCAGACAATTTATCTACACTCCAGTTGCACTGACGAACAGCGAAGAGTCAAACGCATGGATTTCCTTTGGTTCTCAAGGAACGGCTCTAAATTAAACGCTTTCTTAGAGAATCCCGTGCCTGAGATTAAGCAGACTCTGACTGGGCAATAACAAAAGAAACACTAGCTCCAGGAGTGTTGTGTGCCAGTCACCTGCATCCAGAAAGGTGCTGATCACCTAATTAGGTGGATGCGGGTGACTGTCACCCAGACTCAGTCCACACAGGGGTCCTGTCTGGCCCTCTTCCCTCTGGACTCCTCCTAGAAAGAACCTGGTGAGAAGGGGAATCTCATCCTTGGCCACCACGCCTGCGCTGGTCTATTTCAAGCCTATTTTAAATCTATTTTGACCTGCATGTTAATTTCAAGCCAGAAAATGTTTCCCAGCTTGAAATTTATTTATTTATTTATTTATTACAATTTATGCCACCACATCCTGCCTCAGGCAACTCGGGGCGGCTCACAATATATGAAAACATTTCAAAACATTAAAATAAACCATAATAATTTCAATTAAAACAATGTAAAACCCCATCCGCCCCACCCTAA
>QEPC01011901.1:26053142-26078885 GCA_003113815.1 Sphenodon punctatus | reverse complement strand
GGGGAATGGGCCCTGCTGGGTCACTCCACTCCAGTGTGTGTCTGCACTATGTACAGGGGGGAGCTAAGGGGGAATGGGCCCTGGTGGGGCGCTCTGCTCCAGTGTGTGTCTGCACTATGTACTAGGGTTGGGACACAGGGGAGAATACCGGATACTGGATTTACCGGTATCGGCAGAATGGATTTGTAACATTGACCACGTTACCAGATTTTTTACATTGTGGCTATTGACTTCAATGGCTGCAATGTAAAAAATCTGGTAAAGTGGCCAATGTTAAAATCCGGATTAAGCCGATACACCCAAATACCGGCAATATCGGTTCTCAGGAGAACCAGAATTCCCACCCCTACTATGTACAGGGGAGTAGCTGGGGCACTCCGCTCTAGAACACGTACACATTCTACCTTTGTGTGGTTCCCCCAAGCTCGTGGGCAGGCAGCGGCAATTATTCTAGCCATCTCCCTGGTTTCCTCTAATATACTAAGAGGGACTAATCAGACAACTCCTCCCCATCTCCATTATGGGGTCAAACTCAATTCTGGACTTCGGGGAGAGCAGGAGCAGTGGACTACACACATCCTATAACCACAGCTGTGGTTCCCAGCGTCATTACTAGCTTTCTGGTTTCTTAACACGTGTGTGGTTCTTCTAGAATCATCACGTGGAACTCAAGAACATACGTAGTGCCAGATTGGGTCCGACCAATGGCCCATCGAGCCCAGCACCTCTCTCCAACGGCGGCGCATCTCAGTTGCTTGGAAGAGGAACTCCCCACCCAGGTCACCATGGGACAATCCATTCCCTGTTGTTCACGGCCAGCTCCCAACAGTCAGAGGTTAACGTCATCATCCTCATTGCCAGAGCATGTTGTGAAGGCCCGTACCGTAAGTGGGGTTAAACAAAGACAAGTGGTTAGAGGATTGTCCCATAAATGGTTATTAGATGCAGGAACTGGAGAAGAGCGAAATGAAAAACACCCACAGACTAGATAGGGTCCACGGACCAGAAGCTCTTCATCCACTCCCAATATAGTGTATCAAACAGAAACCAGGTTGTTGGGCTGTAGCAATGCAATCTGTTACGTTTTATTAATCATAAGCTTGGTCTCTCTTCAACAAACCACAGGTTGACTTACAGCAGGGCTGAGGAAACGTTTCCCTCCCAAGGGCCGCTTTAGAAACGAGTACAAGCTCCGAGGGCTGCAGAGAAATTGGGGGCAGGAGGGCTTGAGTGGTGCACTCAGGAAGGAAAGGGTCCAGTTCATGGATCGGTGCCAGAAAACGGTCCCCTCTCCTTGTGTGTACACGGCCGCCCCTCCTCTCCCCCTGAGCTCAGTCTGTCAGGGCTTGGGGGTAAGAACTGGATCCAGAGGCCAGGATCCAGGAACTGGAAAGGGGCCAAATAAAAACTAGCTGCAGGCCGCGTACAGCTACGGGGGCTGATGTTCCCCACCCCTGATTAACGGTAATAACTAGGGATGGGAATTTCAGTTTCGAATAGAACCAAAATGGCCCCAAAATGGCTGCTTCATTTCTATCAGAAATGCTTCATTTCTATCAGAAATTTCCATTCTCATTTCAGTTTTGCGGGGGGGGGGGCCAATTTCCCCCCCCCTCCCCAATTGAATTTTGTTTCCATTTTTGATAATGCAAAAAACCTTTTTAAAAATGGATGCAAAAAAAACAACCCTAAAACCAGAACCGAAATTCTGAAACCGAAACTGGTTCCGGAGTCCCTAGCAATAACTGGAGAAAATTCAACTGTCCTGTGATGTAAGGAGTGGTCTTGGATCCAGCCAGATGGACTCTGAAAGTAAGAAAAACAGACTTGTTCGTAGGAACAGACGATAAGAAGCAATAGCCCCTTAATTCAGTGCCCCTTTATCTTTTGTTCATATGAGCACAGGGGCTGTATTGACGTGAAGATGACGTGGTCTAGGCCAGCAGTATAGCTGGGTTTAAGAAAGGCCTGGACATGTTTCTGGAGGATCGGTCCATTAGCAGCTATTAGCAGGTAGGTTTGGGGAATGTTACCTCTTAGTGTTGGGAGCTGGGAGTGAACAACAGGGAATGGATTGCCCCACTGAGTCCTGTTGGGTGCTTCTCCCAAGCGACCAAGATTGGCTACTGTCAGATCAATGGACCATTGGTCTGATGCAGTATGGCACTTCTTATGTTCTTTAAAAGAGTGGGTGTTCCCTCTCCTATAAGAGTATGCAAGAGGTGAGGGTCTTAATCTGCAGTTGTGCTTATATGAGCTAAGGTTGGTTTGAAACAGATCTTCCATTTCTGCAGAACTCTTCTGTGAAGGAAGAGCTGTAAAATCGGAACTCTGATCGATCAAAAATTTTTTGGGAATTCCGTTTGGACAATTTGCACACATACAACATGGCAGCCGCAGCACCGTGCAAGAACAAAATGGCATTTCATTCCATGTTTCACCAGATCAAAGCCACTGGATTCCGTTGGGAATGGAATTTGATTGACCTAATCTGAAAGAGTCGGGAGGGATGGGGTGGAATTACAACTCTTTCCCGATTTATATCCTCTTAGCAACTTGATCGTGTGAACAAAGCCTTCGTGACAGATTGAGTCTTTTTGTTTTCCTTCTTGTCGTTTGAGAAGTGCTCTAATATATCGGCATTGATACAAAAAAAAACATATTGCGATAGACTGCTACACACAGTCCCTGATCTGTCACCTATCCAGAGTCTACAGGAGAAGAGACATTACCATCCTGGACTTCATTGCTTTAATGATGGTGCAGTTTATTAAATGTAATTCTTCCGCAAGTCACGACGGTCTGAGTTTTTGACATATGAGACCAAGAGGGGTCACTCTGTAGCTCATTCCCACTCCCGGTGCAAGGCTTCCAGGGACAAGAATAGATACATCACCATTTTGACATTAACAAGTGCCATGGTTGCAGATGTTCTGTGAAATAAATTGGAAATGGTGGCCTAAGCACTTGAAACGGCCCAGTGGGAGCCAGCGGGGCTGACATCCCTCTGCTGACAGACTAGACAATGAATCTGCCTGCCTTCAGCTCTAATGACATGTATGGAGCTAACAATGTAGACCCCAGTGGCATCCGTGCACAGCCTAGGTGAGACAGGATTAATGAGCTAGGACTTTGCAGTTCACTATTGGTGAGCAATTTTGTACATTGTAATCCAGCTCCTTCTCCTTGGGATGTGTTTCGCTCGATCCTCTCTAAGCCGCAATTACGTTTTGTCTCTCTAAATACTTCAAAGATCCTTTGCTGTGTCAACCTGTCAAAGAGCTATCTCAAGCAGAATGTGCTGGAAGCCAGAAAGGTCACAACCTGATCTTGGACTTGATAGAAGGAGGAGGAAAACAGCTGTTATTAAAGATATATAAGCGCACCCAACCTTTTAGAGTTTAAAAAATCACCAAAAGACTTCATTTAAAAGCAGAACTGAATAAAGGGGCAGCCTGTTAGCGTCCTTGTCAGGAGCCGGGAAGATAAATGGCACCTTCAGAAAGGACAGTTAAAACTTTAAACGGGAGCCAACTGAAAGCCAACGGCCAAGGTGCAAATGAGACAGCGCAGGGCCAGGGGTGGCATTCTCCGATGTCATTTTGAAATGTCATTCCCCATTGCTGTGATCTTTGCTGCCTGCTGATCAAAATAAATGGACAAAAGATACATTACCACCCTTACTTTTGTGCAAGGCGAGGGGGAGGGGGGTAAAGCCACTAGTTCTAATTACTGGAACACAGAATCCTGGAATGGGTCACGGTTGCTACTTACGAGAAACACCTACATTTTGAGACTGTCTGGCAGCTGCCCAATTGATGCCGGAGCACTGAGTTGGGCACCCTAATACCTGGAAAACTGGGTATTAGAGTTTCCGAGACACTGGCTTTCCATTTTCCCAACCAATTTCCGTAACAGTAAACCAGAAAATCGGTAGTGTTAGTCAGAAATTCTATAACGGAGATCAGAAATGCGGGAACGGAAGTCAGTAAATCAGGTTCCATAATTCTGACATTTCCGCAGGTACTAGTTTCACCCCCCACGCAAGGGCCATTGAATCCAGCCTCCTCCTCAGTGTCGGATCTGACATACCTAGATCATCCCTCACACATGCTCATCCAGACTCTTCTTAAAAACCACCAATCTATAGTTTCTCTAGGTCACCTGTTCCATTGCCCGACGGTCTTTACAGTCAGGAATTTTCCCTTGAGGTTCAGTTGAAATCTCCCTTGCTGCTGCTTGTAGCTGTTGTCTCTAATCCGGCCCTCTGTAGTCAGGGAGAACAATTGTTCTCAGTCTTCTTTACATTGACTCCATTGCCAAATCCTGCCGCTTCTCCCTCCACAACATTGCCAATATCCGCCCTTTTCTGTCTGTCTCCTCTGCCCAAACTCTCATCCATGCCCTAGTCATCTCTCACCTCGACTATTGTAACCTCCTACTCGCTGGTCTTCCCCACTCTCACCTTTCTTCCCTTATCCCTGTTCAAATCTCTGCTGCCAGGATCATCCACCTAGCCCGTCGCTTTGACCACGTGCAGCCTCTCCTCTCCTCTCTCCTCTCCTCTCCTCTCCACTGGCTCCTCTTCCTGAGCATATTCTGCACAAGCTCCTCGTCTTCACATACAGAGCCCTAAATGACCTCGCTCCCCCTTACCTCTCTGCCCTGATCTCCCTCCGAACCCCTGTTTGAGCACTCTGCTCCTCTTCCATCCTATCCCCTGCTCCCCCAACCACCTTCGTCCCTTCTCCCTCGTTGCCCCACACGCCTGGAACTCACTCCCTCCCTGCCCGCATCTGCCTCGCCCCCTCCCTTCGTACCTTCAAATCCCTCCTCAAAACCCACGTCTTCCGCTCTGCCCTTCCTAACTCCTGCTAACCATCCCCACCCAGGATTATCCTCCACCTGTTATCTGCAAACTCCCAATGTACTGTAACCAAGTCAAGAACGTGTACCTGAGCTTTTGCATCCTCATGAATGTCGCATCGTTGGTCTGTCCCTCTGTTCCCCCTTCCCTGTCTCCCCTCCCCCTGTCTTTAGATTGTGAGCTCTCAGGCAGGGACCGTGTCTATCTTATTCTTTGTAAAGCGCCAGGTACATTGCTTGTGCTATATACATGCTGCTGCTAATAATAATAATAATAAATAATCAATTTTTGTAGGCTTATCATAGTCCTTCCTTCGCCTTATTTTCTCAAAGCTAAACGTACCCAAGACCTTCAACCTTTCCTCCTACAATTTGTGTCCCAACCCCCTTTACTAGATTTGTCGTTCTCCTGCGCACCTTCTCCAACTTTTCTATGTTCTTCTTTAAAAAGGGTGCCCCATACTGAATACAGTACTCCAGCAGGAGCCTAACCAGAGCTCAATAGAGTGGCACAATGACCTCCTAGGTCTTTAAATGGCTTCCAGTTCTAGGATTCTAAGACAGTAATGAAGCCCAGCAATATATCCTACTCATCTGACTCTTGGGGTCAGATTTCCTAAAGGGCTCTGTTCTCACACACCCATCTGGAAATCTAGTTGTGGGTGTCACAAAGGTGAAATCTTTGGAAACATGTCCTTGACTGTGATGAGTAGGTTCTTGGGAAGCACGTGCCCCAATGACAACTTCAGCTTTCTAGTCTCCCTTGTAGAAGACAAGGGCTTTGCTCCAACTGTCTGGAGCAAAGTCCTTGTTTTCTACAAGGGTAAGTACAGAAAGCTGGAGAGCAAAGATTCTTTTTCAGAGAATCTTACTGGACGGCTTCACCCTGCCTTACACCAGTCTACCTACACACACACACACCCCTCTTCCCATAACAGATGACCCACACAATGCAGGACACTTGAGAGATCTGCTGTTAGCTCAGATCTGTAAGAAATTCATAAACCTCTGAGTGACCCAGGGCCTTCACTAGAGGGGGGTGGGGGGGCAGAGCACCACAGCTTCTGTGTGTCCCAGAGCCACCACTAGAGGGAGACAGAGCATTACCGCTTCTGTGTGGCCCGGCGCCACCACTAGAGGAGGTCAGCGCACCAGTACCTCCATATGGCCCGGCTAGAGAGGGACAGAGTGTCACAGCCAGTCTCTGTGTGATCCACCCTCACACTAACATTTGAGGGGACTAAAGCAACACAGTCTCTCTGCAGACTAGGGACAGATTAGGGACTGTGGTAATATATTGTGGTAATACATTGTGTGCATCTGTGGTCCTAAAACTACCTACTTATGAGTAAGCACATTGATTTCATTGGTTGGAACTGCCCACGAGTAAGTGGTTTCATGATGGAAACTCTTCTCTTTCTAAAGTTTTTACAACAACATTACAAAAATACTTGGCCAAAGCGTCCAGTTATTCAGCTGTTGGCTCGGGTATGCTACAGTGGGAAACGGTGCAATACGCCAAGACAAATGAGGCTCTTTGGGACTCCATGGAGACTGGATTGTCCATTAAAGAGGCACACGTATTTCACACCGCAGTAACCAGGCATGTCTAGGGAATTAGACCCTGCGCCCATGTGGAATATGTCAGTTATTTGCTAGAGGGGGGAAACGTTGTGAGAACTGAATGAGTTTTACTCTGTTTAGTGACACCGCTAATGACTCATGCAGGATTATGGGTAACAAACCTTTGAAAGGGGAGGTTGGATAATACACTACATTATACAACTGAATTTCATGGTATATTAGCAACAGTGATTGGCAATACAGCACGATGGGAAATTGCTAGCATCAGAGAGAAGCAATGCAATTTCTCAAAGAGTTCCAGACCTTCCTCCGCCCCACACGGCCCATTCCCCGCTCACTACTGCACCCAATGCGCAATCCTTCTGGGGGAAGAGCAAGGGGCAGAAGCCCTTCTGACAGCCGGCCATCAATTTAAATAGCAGATACGCAATGTGAAATACTCATGTTTCCATGGATCGTTACCTAGTCACATCTCCCTAAGAAGTAGGTGATTTTTTAATATGCAGAGACAGTTTGTTTCTGTTGAGGATATTTTTCTGTCTGTCTATCTGCTGCCAGCTAGGTTCTGGTAGCCGTATTTCCCCGCCCCCACTGCCTTGCTTTATTAATATGCTTGCAGTAGCCTGTACACAGGCTCCAACTAAAGACCACTTAATGGAGTGTAACTAAAAAGAATGAACATATTTACAAAGATGACTTTCTGGGCCATTATAATCAGGGCAAAATATCTCCCACCATACATCAGATTTACAAATGAGATTTCAAATGCCTGCTGAGGGATTTGGGCCAAATTTGTGGCCATAGACAGACTTACCCTTTCTTTCTTTCTTTCTTTCTTTCTTTCTTTCCATCTGAAAAGTGCAGTTGAACTCTAATCACTTGACATTTGCCTGGGGCGCCAGCCTTGCCTTTTTAACAAGGTTGGCATGAGTCAGCACAGTATTTTGGGGCCATTTTCTACACCCATTAATAAACAAACAAATTAATGTGAATGTGGCGCTAACTGAAGGTGCCAGGTTGGCAGCTGCAGAGACCTAAAATCTTTTGACGTGCAGGAAAGGTCCAGCGCAGTCACAGAAAGGACTGAGAGGGCACCAGGGTGTTTGGGGGGATGGGGTAGAAGAAGGGAAAGGGAAGGGAAGGAGAGTAGGGTTGAGTCCTTGGCTAGGTTTCCAACTCTCTGGTGATACCACAGGGTAGGTAATTCCCTCAGGGTCTTGCTTGGGCTTTCTCTCAATGACTGAGAGCAACCCAGATCATCACCGGGAAGGAGAGGAGGAGTATGGCTCAAGGTACAAGGCCAGGTAAGGACAAAATAAGAGCAACACTACTCACAAACTCCAAGGGTTTCAGGGCCCTGTGATACGACTGGTGTGGAGTGGCGGATCCCAGGGGTTCCAAAGGAGTGACAAGGGGAAGGAGGGAAGGAAAGGGAAAAGGGAAAGAGGATAGGGCTAGCACTCAGGGATGTGGGGTGGGGAGGGAATAAGGAAACAAGGTAAGTGAAGGAAAAACTAGGCAGGCAGTCAAGAACTAGAGCAAGAACACTGGAAGGGAAGTAGGGAGACAAGCACACAAGCGAGGCGTTACAGAGGGGGGAACAAACAGTAACAGGGCACAAGAACCAAGGTATAGCAAGCAATGAGCAAGGAAGGGGCCAGCCTCTCAAGTGATTACCGCCGGGGATCTGCTGCCCCACCAGTACCGTTATACTATCAGGCCAGGTGTGGGCATTTACGTCGGAGTCATGGCTCCACCCCCTAGCATCCTTGGCTGCCCCGCCAGTCTCACGCTGCGTCTGGGCGGGGCCACGTCGGATGGCCCTGTGTCACGTTTCTGCGGGGGCTGTGCTGGGCCCGCCACTTCTCTATTGCCTACAGGGTTTATCTATAATAGGGGCAGGTACTGCCGCTACACCTGGACCTACAAGTCTGGGGCGGGGGGGCATTTTCCCTCATGCAGTTGCCACCCCTGTTGCTAAGAGGAGAGAACAGGTCTAGCAGGAACAACGCAGGTTCCAGGGAGAGACAGGAAGGGAGAAACAGACGACCAGTCCAGTTTCCTGGGATGTCAAGCCAGTCTTATAGACAGGTGGGCAGCCAAGCAGAAACCTGGAGAAGGGCCTTCGTTCTGGAGAGTTTGATTGTCCTGCAAGGTGAGCTGACATGGGTACCCAATTTGGTAGCTGCAAGTCATACACGCATTTTCAAGTACCTTGTCAAGTATTCGATAGGCTATCCAATCACCAATTTTTCGGGTATCCAAGTGGTAATTTCTGAGAATGGTTTTCAGGTTACTTATCAGTAAAATCAGGACAGAAAACT
Organism: Sphenodon punctatus; assembly: GCA_003113815.1. NCBI lineage: Eukaryota > Metazoa > Chordata > Lepidosauria > Sphenodontia > Sphenodontidae > Sphenodon > Sphenodon punctatus. Next base: position 26,070,111 of record QEPC01011901.1, on the reverse strand, counting down.
GAAAAACCAGTACCCAAAGTCAGCTGTCTGGTAGGGGGGGACAGCAGGCACATCATTTGGTTTTGTTTTCATTTACAAAAAAACCTTCATTTTCGGGGGGGGGGGGTTGTAAACAAAACACTTTTATTTTTTCATTTGTTTTTTCTTTTCATTTAATTTTATTAAAATAATTTTTAAAAATTAAAATTAAAACAAAAATCACTGCATATGTGGAAAACGGCCACTGGACCATTCTACGCACGTGCAACCTGTCTCCAAAATGGCGACAGCAGTGTTGGCGCCTTTCCCAAATGGCACCAACACCATTTTTTGGTTTAATTTTTATTTTTGTAATGAAAATTGACAATCACCTTTGTCATCCGTTTTCATATTTTAATTACTAAAACGAACAGAGATTAGCTCATTTTAGAAATATTTTTAAAAGGAAAATGAATGGCTGATTTTTGAACCCTACATTTTGGGTTTAAAAGTCAGCATTCCAAGATATCGGGTACTCAATTGGTCCCTGAATGCTTGAGGGCAATTGGAGTACCGGAAATTCAATGGATAGACCCATTTTTGCTAGTACTCGTTTCAGCTGTACGTCCAAGGCATCCAGAATGGCTGGTCTCTGATGTAACGTTATATCGGAAGCGGGAGAGGAAGCCATGGTTGTGCCTAATGACAGTATAGTTTGTTTTTATTCCCACTGACCATGAAAAAATCCTGTGGAGCATTTCAAAATGTATTGTGCAACAACCAGCAGACGTGTCCTTGGTAAACTCTGGCCCCTTGTCCTCCAAGCTGAGATCCAGCTGATGTTCCGAGCTGGAACGGGATGGTAATTGCAGACAGTCGGGGAAAGACAGTATTTTCCTTCAGCATTAAATTCAAGCCCTGACCTTTTCTAACATAATGACTAACTCAACCTTTACATAATAATATGTGTGATATTTGGAGAGCAGAATGCACGTGCCATTTTAATTAATTGAATTGAAATAGATTTACAGAAGAAAATGAATTCACCAGTCATCAGACACCTTCCTATCTATTTGATGTCATAATAACTAGCTGATTCTCTTAGGCTCATGGCTTCCAGAGAAATCATAAACTTACCAGGCTACTCCTGAGCAGAAGCTGCTTTGAATATATCCATACAGGGGTGACTGTGTACCATCTGCCTGGGAAGTTCTCACAACAAAGGCACACAGAGAGGAGTTCTTAGTGGTACTGGTTGCCCCAGAATGATGGAACTCCCTCCCCTTAGAGATCCATCTAAGCCCTAGTCTCCTTATCTTCTGGAACAGATGTAAGAGCTTTCTGTTTGCCCCCCCCCCAATGCCTGGAACTCCCTCCCTGCCCACATCCGCCTCGCCCCCTCCCTCCGCACCTTCAAATCCCTCCTCAAAAAACCCAACTCTTCCTCGCCGCCTTTCCCGACGCCCGTTAGAACTTTCCTCTCAATATTTACTGTCTGCCCTCCCCGCAGACTCCTGCCTAACCGCAACCAAGCCAAGCACATGAACCAGAGACCTCGCATCCACTTGAATGTTATATATCTCTTGTCTCTCCCTATGTCCCTTCTCCTGGTCTCCCCCCTCCGTGTCTATTAGATTGTAAGCCGTAGGCAGGGACTGTGTCTATCTTATTGTTCTGTAAAGCACCAGGTACACAGCTGGCACTATACAAATGCTAATAAAATAAATAATAATAATAATTAATAATAATTTGGCAGACACGGATTGGGTAAGGTAGGATTGGGAGGAGGGGTTAGGGGAAACGTTAGTCGGTGGGAGGGCTAGGGGATTTTTTTTAATGCTGTTTTATACATTTTTTTCTGTAAGCCACCCTGAGCCTATCTGGAAAGGGTGGAGTAAAAATTGGAATATAAATAAATAAATAAATAATCAACGCTCTTTTGTGGACAGGAAAATTGGTTGAAAGAGAAGAGCATCCGTTTGGGATCTGGAGGAATCTAAGACCAAGCCTCTCTTCCACTAAAACATTTCTATGCTACTTGGACACCATCCCCACTTGATGGGATGTCCAATCACTGAAAAAAATTGTAATTTCTGGTATCAATTTACCGATTCTTGTTACCAATCAAAAAATCAGAATGGAAAACTGAACAGTTGGGATGGAAATCCAAAAATCTGAAAAATTGGGATCAGATTTTGATATTCCAGGGTCGAAAGTCGGTATTCCGGACTATTCCAGAACATCGGGCACCAGAATCGGGACAAATTTGGGTACCAATTCATACCCAATATTTTCAAGTCAATTCAAATACCAACATTAAATGGGTGTACCCGTTTTTTCAGGTACTCATTTCAACTCTTGTCATCATGACCCCGTTGTGATAAAGTGGTGAGTCCTGGGACTGGGGGGTGGGAGAGGGCTCCTCCAGGCAAGAGACAGAAGAGTGGGAATAGATGGAATAGGTTGGTTTGAAATGGGGAGAGGTGGGATTTATTTTATATGTGATTGAATCAAGATTTTTTAATTATTGTAAGCCACCCTTGGCAACCTCTGAAATATAAATATAAAATAATAATAACAACCATAGGAACCTAGACCTTAGAAACAAGCATCTCATTGCTTTACTAACTGACGGTCTAATCCAAAGACCGTTATAATCAATGACCTCAATAGGTTTTGCTTCCAGCTATAGGTCTACTGTCTACACCCTCTTATTTTTGCTAGGACGTGAGGTGTTTTAATTGACTGGAGGATCAGCAGTAGTTGTTTGATTGCCATCTTATCTGTCCACAGATGACAACATTCCAACATTTCCTGACATTGCCACTTGCAAACTGTTACCAACTACTAAACACTTAAACAAGATCACAATTTGTTCCAGAGCGATAAAATGACCCGACAAAGTGAATTACACTGTGAAAAATAAATGTAAAATACTGTGTAGATGCACAAATTATTATTTCATTATCCGGCAAATGTACAAGCGACAGATATGAATTGTTCCAATCATACAGTGATGAAAGAGTAATGAACAATGGATTCTTGAATGAGCACAGGAAGAAAATAATGAATTGCAGTTTAAATGAAATCAGGAGTCAATGGACTGGATCACAGACTGTCCTTCAGACGCAGGAATTCTGTATTAGTTGAGCACTGTCATTTGGAGAAAACGTCCTTTGAAAGAAAGGAATCTAACTAGGTCGGAGAGAGGCAACGCTTAGATTCAATAGCAAACACAGTTGGCCTACTTCTAGTTAGTTATATTGAGATTATACTTTCATTTTATTTTGATTACTCACCATGTGACCTAGTGCAAATTTGCAACAAGCTCAGAGTGTCATAGATTTTAAAGTCAGATGGGACCATGTGATCCTCCTATCATGCCCAGTTCAATTCAGTTTCCTCCATCCTGGCATTATTGTATCAAGCCCATTAAACTGTATGACTAGAGCATCTCCTTTAAGGGTAATCCTGGCTTCAATATGCTGTTGTTTGTTTTTCTTGTAAGCCGCCCGGAGCCGCCAGAGACAAGAGGAAGTATAAATAAGTAAGTAATGAAGAATCCACTACCCTCCTCTGGCAGTCTGTTCTAATATTGTCAACGTACCCCTGAGGGTAGATTCCTACCCTGTGTGCACATCTCTTGCAATGACTCACAAGGTAGTGGCTCTCCAACTTGCCCTTTTAGGACATTGTCATCTGCACACAGGTACACAATCCCAAAGGAAAGTTGGTTATCATTAACCTTGTGTGTGTGGGGAGAGAGAGAGAGAGAGAGAAAACAAACGCCAAAAGGCCCTGGGGTAGAACATACCATTTACCAGTGGGTAAGATTTCTACCTCAGCCTGGGGCAGAAATGTACCCCAAGAGGTCTGGTGTTAGTTGACACATTCAAGCAATTTAAGTGCCAAAGGACCGGAGTAAAAATCTATCCCATGTGACAAACATCATATTTTTCACGAGTTAAGAATGTGTTCAGTTTCCAATTTGATTTTTAGCTTCAGTCCATGAGTTCTATAAGCTTCTGATAGTTTAAAGAACCAGTGCTTTCTCCTTGGAAAGGAGCTTGGACACCATTGTCAAGTCAGATTTTACCCTTCTTTTAGAGAAGCTAAACAGATTGTGCTCCTCAAAACTCTCAGTGAAATGACTATTTTGCAGTTTTTCAGTCATTCTGGTAGCTCTTCACTGAACCATTTCTGATTCAGCAACGTCCTCTTTACTGGGCCAGACCAAAGAATATTTGCTCTCCTCTTTCTCAAAGATTTTATTTTCATTTTTAAGAAACAGGAATTCAGGAGTACTTTGCATGTTTTTCTCAACAGATTAATTTGCTCCAGAATCAAATGCATCAGTAGCATGTTTGTTTGGCCAGTGAAATGGGCTAGACAGAAATCCAGGTACAGCTTGGATTTCTGACTTGCCTGAAGAAGGATCCTGTGAGATCCGAAAGCTTGCAAACCTCCACCAACCGAAGTTGGTCCAAGAAAAGACATCTCTACACTACTTTGTCTCTAAGACCTATTTTAGGGACCAACACAACAAACACACACTCTCAGTGAAATGGGAACATACATGGTGCAGAACTCCTGATTTTATTTATTTTTAATTTATTAATCAGTTCTTTTTATCTGGAATTCTAGCCCACCCTTCCCCATAGAAGGCTCAGGGCCTCATATGGAGAAGAGTCTTAGGGTAGGTAATACATACATCTCTCACACGTGCGCAAACTGTGTAATAATATGTATAAACATTTAAAACAGCTCCTGAGCCTTAGCCCTAGCTGCCAAATACTTGGGCCAAATAAATTGGTCTTACCTTGCCTCCGGAAAATGCTCAGACTTTGATAAACCTCCAATGGTAGAGAATTCTAGAGTTGTGGAGCAGCCACTGAGAACGCCTCTCGGCCTACCCTTGGCACACAGACCTTGTGCGGAGATGGAACTTACAAGAGGGTATCCCCAGATGACCGTTAGGGATGGGCAAACAGAACCGAGTTCAGAAATTCGGTTCGGTTCAATAATCGAGTTCGGTTTGGAAGTTCGGTTCGGTCGACCGAACTATTCAAGTTCGGTCCGAACTCCGAATTTCCGAACCGCGTTTGTCCCATCCCTAATGACCGTAGAGATTGTGACCAGACATAGAGGAGCAGACAGGATTCCAGATATGTAGGGCCCAAGCTGTTTACTTGCCTTTGTGGTACACGCTTCTGCAATAGCCACTCTAATCTGTTGACTTCTCCTTTTCTTTTTTTCACCTGGATAGATAAATCAATAGTTCTGTCCTGTTCTAAAATGACTGAAAGAAGCATCTGTTACATTTAATGTTTAGCATCTACCAGACCCGAAGTGCTTGGGACTCGCATCTGGATAGATGAAGTTTGCTTAACTCTATATTGAAACATACATTTTAAACAGGGTGCCGGAAGCTTTCTGCCCATAGCAAAGAAACTCAGGCTTTAACACTGACTGTTTGCACAATTGCCGCTATGAAAATTCAACTGCCTTGAGAATTAAGTAGCTGGTTTCCTAGAAGAGGAGATCGGAGAGCGACCTTAGTGCAGCTCATTCATATTGATACTCTGATTTGGATGCTCAGGCTGTCCCTGCATTGATATCCTTTACTATCCCTGCTACAGCTCAGATATTGGACATCAAACCAAGTGACAACACTGAGAACACAGCATGCCCAGATGAAGAACGTCTATTTTTGCCCTCAAAGTCATGGGAAAAGAAAAGGGCATTTTTCATTACCGGTTGCTCGGTGGCCTTGGAATATTGACTAGGGCTCTTTCAAAACAACAACAGCAAAGGAGCACAGACTACAATGATCCTGAACTCCATCAATAGCCAGGAATTGATGCAAGGAAAGTGGAACACAGGATTTACCTTGCACGGCGGACCACAGTAAATGTTTGTTCGAGAAAATAGCAAATGAGAAAAGCAGACGTCTCTGCTGTATGGCAGATTGAAGGAATATCTGTTTCAACTTAGCACAGTCTGGAGACACACTCCATTAAGAATATATCTTTCTCCCAAGGTCAATGTAAGTCTGTAAACACCAAAGACTTTTTAACCTGATATGCTAGTATAATCAGAGGAAGCTTATTGAATCAAAGGCCCCCATCATTCTCCCCACACTGCACCTGACATGTATGTATAGGGTCCTGTATGTCGCAGAGAAGAACATCAAGTCTACAGTACTTACTATCCATTACTACTACCTGCCCAGTAGTCTGGGGGAGTCAGTACAGAATAAAGGTTGAAGAGTCCAGGCAGGATTGGGGCCCACCCAGGGTGCCGGATCAAGGTGCTGTGTCAAGGGTCACAGATCACAATGGGGATTGGCACACAGACAAAGGGGGCAGGTGTAAATGTCCGGGGTGAAGCGGGACGGACGAAGCTGATGCAGGCCTGGATAGGTAGACAGCTCCTGGTGTGAGCTTCTTTCTCTAAAGTCTACTGTCCCCGCTCCTCCTGGAGTCTCCCGTACTCTTGTGTAGCTGGTTCTCCTCTTGCCTTCTGGAACTTCTCTTACTCCTGTGTGGTCCCTCTCGTCTGGCTTCCTAGAACCTTCCCCCATTCTCACTTCCTTGCATTCCGGTGATGATGATCACTGGCACTAGCCTGTGAACTTGCCAGCCAAGGGGACTTCTTCCATCTTTTCTTCCTGATTGTCAGTACGACCGGCACCATCCATTTTCTCTTGGGCTCCTGCTCCCCATAGCCCTTCCACTTGGACAGCCAACGGCACCACAGCAGTGGCGGCCACGGTGAGCAGAGAGCAGTGAGTGCCCCAGGGCTGGAATATGCTGCTGAGGCAGGAGAAGTCAGGAATGACTACTGTGGGTCTGAGCTATGGGTCTGGGCTCCAGAGAGAGGGCAGCAGAGGGGCAGCTGGACCAGGGATGCCACTTCCGACCTCATGGTGACTCAGCTCCAGCCTGGGCTGCAGGGTTGGGAGGTAGGACAAGGCTGGCCTTATGATTGGTGGGATCCCTGGTGGCTCCTCCCCCTTGGGGTACCATCCATGGGACCCTAAAGGCAGTCATTTGGGGGGCCCCCTGGGAGGGAGGGGAGCCCCCACGCCCTGCCCTGGTGGAGACAGGAGCCACTGCAGTCACTCCGGGTCGCCTTGTGGTAAGACCAGCTCAGAATTCTGGTAAACCATCTGACTTTTAACAAGTGGCAACAACCAGAATCAGAGTGAACTGGAGAGCGTGGGGCCAATTCCAGGCCCTGTGCACGGATCTCACGCAGAAGTGGCGCACACCCCTGTTTTCGGGGGATTGTACCATGTGGCTCTCACATGGATCCACGTAGCTCCTGAGTGCACAGAGTGCAGACGGGAGGGTTGGGATTGCAACTAGGGCTGTAAAGGAAAGTCGCAATGGTAGCTATTTCCGCCGGAAACAGCATTTCTGCAATTAGTGGTACGGCGTGGCAGAGGCTTTCATTCCGCTAGTTTCATTCCGCTACTTCCACAGTTCCGCTAATTTCATTCCGCTACTTCCACAGACTTCACAAATAGCGGAAACATGCCATTTTCACTACTTCCGCCATTCCGCCAGCGCCACAAAATAGCAGAACAGTGGTTTTCTGACAGTTTCAGACAATTCCGCAATTTTTCAGATAGTTTCTGAATTTGCAGAATGCCGGTGGAATTAGCGGAATGTCGGCAGAAAAACCGCGGTGTGGCGCGGGCAATTCCGAATGGCAGAATGGTATCGCGGCGCGGTAAAAGCTGCTGCCGCTTCAGTCCTAATTGTAGCCAATGTCCCCGCCACCTTTTCTGCCCAATCACACAGATAGATGTGTCACATCACAAGTTAGAACCGGTTTACTTTCCTCCCCCACAATCTCAAGATCCTTTATAAAAGGAGATTCTGGAGTTGGAGAGATGTGATTGCCCCTGGTGCCGGTTCAGTACCGGTCCTGTGCACCACCGCCTACCGTCTCTCTCAGGAAATCTGCTCCTCCAGCAATTGTTGGCTTTGAAACCCAGACTAGGTTAAAAGTTCTGGCTACCTCCTCTGGCAAGCTCTCCTATTTCTTTAGACTATGAAGCCACATGGCTTCCATTCCATTCATTTATGATAGCAGGCCTCATTGTATTAGAGCAATGCAAAGGAGAAAGGGGGGGGGGCAGGGAGGGAAATGCCTTGGCCATTATCTAAAAATATAACTGGTGGGAGAAAAAATTACCAGATGAGAACACAGAAGAAATTCACAAGAGCTTAGCTGTTATTTGCCACGTATTTTTATTCCCACGAAGGCTTAACAGTGCCAAGCAAATGCGACCTTCCCTTGACAGCGCAAGAACAGAAGTCAGGAATTGTGCCACATGTGTAAGCTGGGGATGCTATTTTCTTTCTTTCTTTTTTCCCAGGGCTGTGTTTCTGCAGGCAAGCGTATCTGTTCGGTTAATTAAAGCAGTGAAATGTAACCATCTTTGATTGCATGCACTTAGCTATTGTACTGAAGATCACATTGTATTCGAACAGCAGTCAGTTGGACCAACGTAGGTGCAGCAACTTTGTAGTGTATGTGGGGAGTTGGGAGTCCTTTAATGTCTCTTAATTTACAGACACACACACACACACACACACACACACACACAGGTGCTCGTGCTGAAACAGAAGGCAATTTATTTATTTGTTTATCTGCAGTTAATATTCTGAACAGTTTGACAGTAGAGCTGAAACAGGTACTAAATGCACACATTTTCAGGTACCACGCCGGGTAATTGATGTGTTACCCGGGTACCTGAATACCTGAAAAACCAGGTACTTCTGGTACCACAAATTCAATTTACTGCTTCCCAATTGGTATATCGGTATAACAGTCAGTATATCGAGTTAGAAAACTGGAAAATTGGCACTTTAAAAAAAAAAAAGACTGGAAGTAGTTCCCCAGGACCAGAAAGTTCATTTTAAATAAGTGTTTTAAGAAGAAACATTTTAAAAGTAACTAAATTGTAACCGGAAGTAGTTTTCCAGGACTGGAAGTTGTCCAAAAAAGTGTCAGAACTTGACGGAAACCCAATAAATTGATGTTGGGAGTCAGTATATCAACAAAAATGTAAAAAAATTGGTACCGGAAGTCGACATTTCAGGATATTGGGTACCCCATCAGGTTGTAATCAGGTATCCCGTGTTATCTGGTCATTACCAGGTTGATTCGGGTACTGGAAATTGGACAGGTTACCCGTTTTTGTGACTTCCCTCTTTCAGCTCTCTTTGCCGGTTATCTGATCCCTATCCAGTTTATCATGGAGATTAACCACCAAACTGGAATGTCGGATATTACCATTTACCATATGATGTCCGGAGAGAGTGAGAAAAATAATCAAAATAATTAATTAATTACATTAAAATAATTAATTTTACTCATAAAATGAGTAAAATAATAAGATTTCTGTTTATTGCATTACTCTGTATGTGTGTGTGTGTGTGTATACACACACACACACACACACACAAATATTACATACATACATACAGTAATGCAGTAAACTGCAATCTGGTGAACCAGAAATCCAACGGATGCTCATATTTGGTAACTGACTGCTTAGTGGATATCGGCAGATTTATGATATCCAGCAGGATATTGGATAGTATCAGACATTCATTTTTTTGTGAACAGCTTGAAAGTAGGGGTGTGCAGATTCATTTTAAAGCAGCACAAGAAAACCAGTCAAAACAGAAGTATAAGCAAATGGCAGGAGTGTACACATGCCATTCTGTGCAGCTGGTTTTCATGGCAATCTTCCAGCAAAAGAATGACATGTGGGTCAGAGGCTGAGATGTATTTGCTATTAGAAAAACGATCAGGATAAGTAAGAAACTCAACTGCCAGGGGGGAAAAGAGCTTCTGCTTTCTTCCCTCAGTTCCTATGTCTGAGACAGGGCTCTTTTAGACAAGCGGGTCGCAGTTGCATGACCCGCTTGCACGATATTTCAAAATCCCCGCAAGGTGGAATTACACGAGACGGAAGTCAGGGATCACACGCCTGGAAGGTGGTCGCACATTGTTTGCCGACTGCGAATTAAATACCTCACACATGGAGGTATTGAATTCACGGTCGGCAAACAATGTGCGGCCGCCTTCCATGAGCGTGATCCCCTACTTTCATCTTGTATAATCCTGCCTTGCGGGATTTTGAAATATTGCTCGAGCAAGTTGCGCAATGGTGACCCGCTCGTCTAAAAGCGGCCACAGTTAGAAAAGTGTTTCTAGCGGGAGCTACCAAGCTAATTTCAAAGACTTGTGCCCAACAGCGGTTGCTGGGGAGCTCTGTACCCTACTGGTCTATCCTTCTGTGCCAAACCATGGATTTTGCCAAGCATCTCTCAGTATTTGCCTGGCATATCTGTGAGTTTCTCACACACAGTCAATGTTTTGACCGTACGGTCAATGTCTCTCACACACAGTTTTACAGTGTGTCACCCGTTAAAGACTAATAAGAGTCAGCATTCAACTGAATCCAGTTGGAAGGTGAAGATAAACTACAAGGGAAACGGATGTCTGACTCGGCCTGTGTGGGGAAAAAAAAATAAAGCAATGGGAAACACATGGATTATTAGCTGTAATCCTGTGTTGGTGCTTGTCAGGGTTTGGTGGGAAGAAAAAGGGACACTCAGCCACACCAGAGGCCTCAAACACACGTGTAGCTAAGAAAGCTCTCAGTAGTCCCTTAAGGTCTGTGTATCAAGCAAAAGCTAGTGCTGGACCGGACTCATCCTAGAGCCCTGGCGGTCTCGCCCGGACAAGGAGGACTCCGCTCCTTCACGCATACAGGGGAAAGGAATTGGCGGAGTGCCGGGTAAGGGGGGTAGGTCTAGGGAGTGGGGGTCGGGTCCCGAGGGAAGGTCAGAGGAGGGGATAGGACTTCGCTCAGGATCACAGGAATAGGTAGTGAATCCGGGAGGGAACACACAAACCTTCAGTAACACGCACACAATAGCGCACGCACACACGCACAATCACACACACACACACACACACACACAATAGCACACAATAACACACACACAATAGCACACAAACACACAAGGAAGCAATACCAAACCCACAGCACAAAGCAACAACAGCAATCCACACAGGAGAAAGGCGGGGGCCGCTCTCACAGAGAACTGATCGCCAGCAAGGCTAAGCACGTCTGGCTGCCTTTTATAAGGGAGGCTCCTCCCCCTTCCCCAGCCACGCCCGCAATCTAGCGGAACGACGCCCAGGTGGATCGGTGCTGGTTTCTGGGACAAGAGGTATCAGCTGATCCAGCACCTGCCTGTCCGTCTCTTGGTCATTCCCAGGGGCAGAGCTAGGGTCAGTCTTCCCAAAGGGGCTACTACCTGGAGAGTCAATGCCCTGCCACCCCCCCCTCACCTTTCCCTTCCTACCCCTAGCCCCCTACCCAGCAGCCCACCGTCCCATACCCCAATACCGGACAGTGCTGAAAAGCAGAGGCAGTTGCTATGAATAAATACAGACAACCTGGGACACAGGACCGGGGGGGGATAGCATGTGTCCTAAGAGCAAAGAAATCCTAGAAGGCAACCTGGAAGGATTTCTGTAATGCAGTCAATAAAAATAAGCATATTGCGTTTAATTAGAACGGGCTGAGCTAGTGTGCCCAATACTTCGCTCCAGAACTGACCAACCTTGGCTCCCTCACCTTACCTGGTGCAATTGTTTCTTTTTTGACAGTTTAAGACTGGCATTTTAAGGAGAGATATGTACATGAGTGGGGGGAGGGGGCAGATTTTGCCACAGCCCATGTGAAAGAGAGGGTATGGGCAAGCATGGGCAAGTTGCCACGACCCCTTGTGAGGGGGTGGGATGGGCAATGGAGGAGATTTAGGGGGAAAATGAAAATGTGAGTTGAGTTTTGTTAATAATGTAGGAAGCTTGGAGGGGAGGCAGGAGTGGAGGCGGGCTTGTTAAGGCTGGTTCACAATAGCCGTTCCATTTTTGCAAAACCTTTCTACAGAAATGGAACGGCTGTCCCCCTTTCGGTCGGAATGCCAACCAGAAAAAAAACAACAACCCAACGTGAATGTGCAAAACAGTCCAGTGGCCGTTCTATGCACGTGCAGCTATATTGGTGGTGTTTTTGTGGGTGAAAACAGACCTGACGCTAACCACCCTTGGGGGTCATTTATGCATGGTACAGGGCTGCATAGGGCACCAATACAGCCCTGAAACATGCATAAATAATAACCACTAAGGGTGGTTAAAGGGTGGTTAGCGTCATGTCTGTTTTCACCCTGTGTGTGTGTGTTTGCAATTTGCATGTGCAAAATGGCAGCATTCAAGGGGACAGAGAGAGAGCAGGGCTTCCAGTCTGGATCTCTGTCAGATTGTGGCCGGCCCACATTCCGACGGGCCTAGACTAGAGCAATGGGCTCTGACGGAAGTGAAATCCACCGGGGAGAATAGTTTCGGCTCTGCTTAGCCCCATTTCTCAGCTGGGAGAACTGAGGCATGCAGAGGCTGTTGGGAAGATATGCTGGATGGGCCTGGCTTGCTGACACCTAGGGCTGCTTTGTCTCCTTTCACTCCGCTGGCTATTAAAAGGACTCCAGATTCGACAGAGGGTTGCTGGAAGGCATACATTTAAGAATTTATCCAATCCCTTTTTAATCCAATTATATTATTGGCCTTCACAACATCCTATGGCAATGAGTTTCACAGGTAAAAAAGTGAAAAAGTAGTTTGCTGACAGTTAATTTCCCATCGGATCAGGCCTGGATGTAGCAGTCGGTTACAGATCAGGGATAGCAGATCTGCATTTTTATATTTGAGTTCCTTCAAAACTCTTGGGTGAATACCATCTGATCCTAGGGGACTTGTTCCTGTGTATCAATTTGCTCTAAAACCTCCCGTAGTGCCACATCAATTTGTAACAATTTATCAGATTCATCACCTAAAAAGAACAGTACTGGTGTGTGTAACTTCCCAACATCCTCTGCAGTGACCCTAGTTCTTCATGTCGCCGTGCCTCAGTTCTCCCAGCTGAGAAATGGGGAAAAGTAAGGCTGAAACTATTCTTCATGGAGTTCCGTCAGAACCCGGTGCGCCAAGCCAGGTCCGTCGGAATGTGGACCAGCCACAATCTGGTCACAAGCTGACAGAGATCCAGATTGGGAGGCCTCTTCGCCGCAGCCTTGAACACCGCCATTTTGCACATGAAAACTGCAAAAATAAATAAATTTTAAAATAAAATTGCCAATTCACAAAAAAGTATTCTGTTAAAGGCACAAAAGGAGGCTGCGCCGGGCCATACAACACAGCGTAGTACTATTTTGAACATGCACACTAAAGAAAATACTCTTGTGCATGGCCACAAAAGTATTTTACAAAAGCAGAGCCCCTGAAACAGCCCATTTTGAAAGGATGGATTTAATCCACAAAGAAAAACGATTTGATCTGCTTCAACTCTAGAGATAACGATACTCTGGGTGGGGCGCGGGGCGGGGGCAAAAACCTTTCTTCTCCCAAGGACCACTTTGAAAATTAGCATAAGCTCAGAGGGGCACAAACAGGTTGGTAGGGGGGAGCTGCCTAACTGAGGAATTGAGGAAGAGAAGGATCCAGATCATGGATCTGTGTCATGGATCAATGCGTGCCTGCCTTCATCTCTGCTACTTTACCCTGAGCTCAAGCTTGCGGTGTTTGAAGGTAGAGAGTAGGGATTGGATCCAGGGGCTAGATTCAGGAATTGGAAAGGGCCCACATATAAACTAGCTGTTGAGCCACATTTGGGCCCCGGTCCTGAGGTTGCCCATCCCTGCAATACTCTTTCCTCCAGCTCTTTGTCTTGCCTATCTAGACTGTACATCTTTTGCCGCTGGGACTGTCGCTTATTGTGGCTTTGAGAGAATAGTTGGGTGATGGAGTAAGTTATCAGGGGAAAGTTGCAGAGTTCCCATCGTCGGAAATGATTCAAATTGGCTGAAAACACAGCAGGTCAGTGTGAAGGAACCGCCGCCCAATGGGGTTATGTTCTCTATATTTGAGGGGGGAAGGTCCTTTCCCCAGGTGTGAACCCTCACGGCACCCTGCAACTCAACACCGTACTATCAGGTACAATGAATTGTGCAGCTCTGCAGGGGAGAGAGATAAGATGAGCTCTTGGGGGTCCTCTCTGCCCTGAACAATTCTAGTCTTTCTTTGGCGTGCCGAACCCCAGCTGCTGAACGCATTACTGCTGCATTATTTAATCTCTCGGAGAATGTAATATTCTGAAATGAGTTCAAATAATAAATAAATAAATATCAAAGTTTAAGTAATTACTATGGTGGAAATGAATGGCCTGACGCTCAGAGTGACCTTTTAAAAAGACATTAGAAGCACTAGTGAGATCTAAGTATAATTTGAAAATGCCCATCCTCATTTTTGCCCGTTTATAGTAGTTATTTCATCCCACGCAAAAGTGTCCTTGCAGAGTCATAATTATGTGTGTGTGATTTACAGAAGCAAAACAAGGCACGACGTGAAGAATGGGCGGGCAGGGAGAGAGAGCAGAGAATGAATATTGATTCCGGGAATGGTATTTAAGATTAGTAAGTGCAGACTTTGCATTTCTCTCCCTCTCTTCCGGCTCAGAGAGAACAAGGTTAATAAATCCAGTCTCGGTGGAGGATGAAAGAGGCAGAACAGAAGGGGTGTCCTTTGACATGTAGAGGTGACAGACTCTCTCAGTGCTAGGGGAGCAGAGAAACCCATGAGAGGAATCAGATCGAGATTGTAAGGCAAGTGCTCCCAGGAATTCCTCTTCCTGCAGGACACTTCGTAAAACTAACTGGCAGCAGACGGAAAAGAACCAAAAGAAGCACTTTTCCACGCAGCATACAATTCACTTGTGGAACGTGCTGCCAGAGGATGCAGCTAGCTGGGTTTAAAGAGGGAGTGGATAAGTTCTTGGGGGGATAGATCCATAAACTACTGTTCGTCAAGTTGGTCAAGGGGATGTAACCTCCATTCTCTGGCTGTTGGGAGCTGGGCATAAATAATACCAGGGAATGGGGGAATGGAACTTCCCTTATGACCTGTTGGGTACTTCTCTGGAGTGACCAAAGTTGGCCGCTGTTGGAGCCAGGATGTTGGGCTGGAGGGAGGACCATTCATCGGACCATGACGCTTTTTACATGCCTCTCTTTTGGTTTGGTTGTTTTGATTGGTATGACAAGCTGGAGCTGCCCTGGGGGACAGGGTATCGCAGTAGCAGCCCACCACAACTACACTCCACCGTGCCTGCTGGCTTTCCGTTTCATCAAATTCGATTGCCACAGTCTTTATCGACAACGTTTCTGCAGCCTCCTTCTCACCCAAGCTGACAATTCCTTGCAAGGCCGGGCTTCTTACCAAGGCCCTGTCCTGGCCTCCCACATGTACCCGCCGACTTCAAGGTGAATGGGGGAGCCAGGGAAGGCTCTTCTCCTCCTGCCTCAGGTAAACCTAAGCCAAACCTCAGCCCCCCCCCAAGGCAGCTCCAGGCTGCACTGGGGTCTTACCTCTCCCTGGTGGTCTAGGCTGTGGGCTTTCCAGCTTGCAGAGCCAGGCCCAATCTGAGCCACTCAGGCCCTTTTTACACGGGTCACAGCTGCGTGCAGGGTGGGGGTGCGTGCCACAGGATGGGTGGCACATGGGTGCCGGTGCACCCCCCCGCATCCTCACGCTTGGAGCAACCTCCATTTTACCTGGTTGTTCCATGCGTGGTGGGTGAGTGGGGATGCATGTTTCGTGGGAGCGTGCACGCACCCCCACTCACCAGCCACGGGATTTAGGCGAGACAGTACCACTCACACCCGTGCAGACCCACTGCGTGGGCATCAGTGGTGCTGTCAGGTGCAAAAAGGGCCTCAGTCAACACCCAACTGGCTCCCCAGCCCCTTAGCTATGTAGAGGGTCAGATATGCGCTAGGGCCTGGCTTGTTTCCTTGGGGCTGCACCCTGCAAGGACTTACCCCATCCTAGAGCTAAAACACTGGGTGCCTAATTTGGTATCCATGGTCAATAAATACCCACGTTTTGGGGCACCATTTTGGGTATCTGAATTTTCGGTGGCTGCCCCTGTGCTGTGGAATTCAGTCCGGGAGGAGGCTCGGTTGGCCCCCACCCTCCTGTCGTTTCGACGTTTGTGTAAGACCTGGCTGTTCCGCCAGGCTTTTGGCGAGGGCGCAGGGGAGGTGGGGTTTGGGAGGGAGGGTGTGTTTTTATTACTTGATTTAAAATTTGCAGATTTATTTTTAAATGTTTTATTGTTGAATGTGTGTGTGCGCGCATGTTGTTCGCCGCCCCTAGCTGCCTTCGGGCAGGAGGGGTGGGATATAAGTTTTGAATAAATAAATAAAAATAAATAAAAACTGTACAAATACCCTCAGTACCCCCAATGCTGAAATTTTGGGGTTCAAATACCTGAAATTACCAAAACCCCTGAAGAAATACCCCTCGCCCCCCATATTTTCCACAATGTGGTGCTGAAGATCAAAAAAAATGGGACAAAATTGTATTTTGGTTTGCTGGTATTTTGGGTACCCGATCAGACACCGTTTTGTTTCAGTTTGGATGTTTCCCTGCCTTATGGTGGCCAGATATGCAAGTTTTAGTGGACGCTTATGAGAAATACAGGTTGCAGGGCTGCATTGGTTCCAGTGCAGCCCTGCAACCTGTATTTCTCATAATTAGGGCTAAGAATTTGTCACGGTGATGACAAAAGTAATGTTTTTAGTGACTTTTGAGATCTTCCCATGACTTCCGTGATTTCCCCAAGTTTTTCGAGATTTCCTCCAAACTGAAGAGCAGAGCTGGCAAGAAGCTGGTGAGAAGAGCTCGCTCAATGGTGCTAAGAAGATCCACGGTGTCTCCCTGGAGCTCCAAACCCCTCCCTGGCTGTGGAGACACGGCGGCACGGCAAGACGCCGGCGAGAATAGCACGCTGGGCACCACCAGGTAAAGCCACGGCCTCTCCCTGGAGCTCCAAACCCCTCCCTGGCTGTGGAGACACGGC
>QEPC01011901.1:26037656-26052043 GCA_003113815.1 Sphenodon punctatus | reverse complement strand
GTTACAATCTGTGCTGGGGGGGGTTACAATCTAAACCCTGGGTTTACAATCTAAGGGGGGGGGGGTACAAAATACAATATTGAATAAAAGTCCTTTAAAAATTTACCCATGAGTTTTCCACAACTTTTTCTCATTCCTGCCATGACCAACTCATGACTTTTAAAGAAAATTTCCATGACAAGTTCATAGTCCTACTCATAAGTGTCCTCTAAAACTTGCATAATCTGGTTACCGTACGTGGAGGTAATGCCTTCCTTCCAGCCTTCCTTGGTGACGATCCTCTCAGCTAGGCTCCCAGTCCGGCCTTAAATACTCCGACCTTCTGGTCACGTGGCCAACCCCCAACCACCTGTGCCAATCAGTGACACGCTGACTGAGCACCCGCTTTGGAGGCACAAAGCGGTTAAGTGACTTGCTCAAGGTGCTGCAGCCAGTCCATGTCAGACAGCACTAGAACTTGTGCCAAACTAACAGCTGTTGGCTAGTGAAGAACTCGGATTGTTTCTTCATTCAACTCCCATTCCGAGCGAGAGCCAGCCAATGCCACACAGCAGCCGGACACTTAATTCGAAAGTGTAATTAAGCTTGGGCTCCATAAGAGAACGCATTTAAAAAACAGTTAAGCCTTCCCATTAAGCAACCCTCCTGCTTCGAGGCACCCGGCACCATTTTCTTTGACCTTTTAAAGACATTTGATTTGGCTGCTTTTGTTGCAGGTGTTTAAATGATTCCCTTTTAAACCCCATCTTTATCACCACCTATTTGCCTGCCTTTAAAAAAAAGACAATGTCTCTAGAGTCCCCTGGCCATTACAGCTTACGCCGCCGTGTACTGCCTTGTTCAAACATTTTAAAATATTCTAAATAGACGTGGAGCTTGGCTCCCTGCCCAGGTTCAGGTCTTTTAGGATGAAAGTGTAGGATAAATGACACTTCCAATTATAAGTTCTCCCTGAAGGGGTCAGCTCCAATTCAACTCAGTAGTGGTGTTACCTGAGGCTATGCTACCACGGAATTGCACTCAAGGTTAGAAAAAGGTGCGTTTTTGCTAAATCAAGCCAACGGGCTCTGTGCCTGACCCAAATCCTTGGGTTTTACCTGCGTTGCTTTAAACCATTTAAAACTTTTTAAACAAAAAAAAAGAGGGGGGCAGATGGATTAACAAAGTCACAAGAACCAAATATTATCCAAGTTCTTTCTCTGTAAGAGACATGAGTTTTGCTTGCAAGCTATTATTTACGCTCCAGTATTTGCTGTGGAAGTAGTAGTAGTTTTATTTACTTAAGCTACAGGCCATAACAACACAAATAAATTTATACAAATAACATAACATCGAATAAGGTTATTAAAGGAATCCAAGAATAAAGAACAGGACAGTCAAATCGCTGCCAGAATCTTAAGGGCAGCAGTTAGAAACCTAGCAACCTGAGTAGCGATATATAAATCCTTTCCCTACAGAAGTGATGTCAAAGCAGTAGATTGGGAACAAGGGGGCATGGTTAAGATTATTGAGTCCAAGAACTTGGCCTGAGGCTCCGCATAGAGCCTACAATCAAATATTGTATGGGAGAAAGTCTCAATTGTTCGCCTATATCAAATACAGACTCGGTACACATAAGGAACTCCCATCACTCTCCCTTCTGTGATTGCAGATGGTAATAAACTAAAACAACCCAGTGCCAACGCCCTCCTATATTTCAGGGTAATCAAAAAACCTAAATAAGGAGTACCAGATGGATCAGGCACAAACCGGGGATAAATTGGTGAAATCTGGGAATTAATTGCTGCTATCAAGGATTGTTTCTCTTGATCTGCTATTTGCTGTCGAATTTGGAAAACAGCCACAGAGGAAAGAAGAGTAAGTATATAACCTCTAGAGAAACCCAGGGGAAATAGAAGATTGTCAGTGACAAGCACTCAAGGACCACCAGCAGACAGCAGTAGCGCCCTACAACAAAAACAATTGTGAAAGGCATGGAAAGCAAAGAGCCAGAACTTCAAAATAGCTAGTTTGAAAATTTACCCTCTTGAAGCACCGCCAACTTCAGCTCTGAGGAGGGCCACTGGCCGGGGTGCCTCTAGGAACATCCAACACTGCTCTAAGGAAATAATTCTGAAGCTCCTCTAGTTATACAAGTGACACACCCCAAACTTGGGAGCCATAGGATAACTGCAGGATGGCCTTTGCTTTGAACATTTGTACAGTTGGGATGCAAAGTTTGCTACCCCTAGAACGGCAAAAACTCAAAGTACCCTTAATAGGTGAATAAACAGTCGCGGAAATGGGGCCGCCAAGAGTGGGACTGGGTGAATACAACACCCAAACATTTATATTTCTTAACTTGTTCTATCAGGGGGCCATTCATAAATCATCTACGATAGGCGGGCCTTCTCCCCAAAAACCATCACTTTCGTTTTTGAGTCATTTATTTCTAGGTCCTCAGTTCTGCAAAAATCGCAAAACCTAGGAAGTTGCTACCGCATGTCAATCTGCGTTCGAGACAACAAAAGAATGTCGTCTGCATATAATAAAGCCGAGATAGGAGTTTGACCCAACATTACTGGATGGTGCAGCTGATTGTTAAGAAAAAGCAAAACATTGCTAATATAGATATTAAATAGCAGGAGGGCCTATGCAGGTCAGTTGGGCCTGACAACCAACTTGAATGTGAAGAAACGTTCCCTGGTGGATCGTTACTAGTAAATACAGTAGCCTGGGTCACTGGTCAATGTTTGTGTTCGACAGTTTCCACCATAATCGAGCACCATTTATGGAATCAGCAGCGGCTTTAAGATGCCGTGGAAGTAAAGATTCTGATCTCACCACAAAAATCTTGTATCCCTACACACACTGGGCAGGCCTTTCCCACTACACTCATGCTTCAACCAAGCCCACTCATGATTAAGTGATTTGCTGTGGCTGCAAGAGCATTTACGGAATATCCCTCCTCACAAACGCATGCCTTTCTTAAAGAAATTTCAATTCTTTCAACCCCCCTGCAATCAACAGGATTTTTTTTTCCCCACAGTAGGTAGAGAAGCAGGATTTACAAAGCCAAAGATGCAAGAATCCTGTTTGGAGGCCGCATTCAGTGTCAACGTTATTAGGTAAATATTTATTCAGGCGAGTTTTATTCAGTGATAATTTTTACTTGACTGCCACTTAGTGGCAATCCGCCGCAATAGCCTGCAGAGATGAACTGAATGGTTCAATCACTCATGAGCACATGGATATTTCATGGCCGTCTGTGGAAGTGGAAAGTTATTGCATTATTTCAGGAGGAGTTGGATCTCATGCATATTCTAATGATTAGGAAGAGAATACTGAAACTGTACCAGAGAGTCTTAAAAGCACTTCCTGGGTTTGGTGGCTTAGATCCCTGCAAACCAGAGAGACAAACTGAAACAGGGAGTGATTTTATTATTCATGGGTATTATTTAGAGCTGAAATATGATTCTTGGTTTCTCGACAAAAATCACTTCCCATATGGAAGTGCTTTCCAGATGAGAGAGGAGAAAGCAGGATGGAAGGGGCAGATCTTGAGCATTCTATTGGCTAGCAGGAGTCTGAGCACCCAATGGAATGCTAAAAAGCTGTGCTGAGCCTGCCCCTTCCCTTCAGCGCCCCCCTCCCATCTGGAAAGAACCCCCGTCCCAGCTAGAAAGATGGGAGGGGGGAGAGCTGAAGGGAAGAGGCGGGCCCAGCACAGCTTTTCACCATTCTATTGGCTTCTGACTCCTGATAGCTAATATAATGCTAAGTTATCAGCTGAGTCTGCCCCCTCCCATTCCTGAAAATTAACAATCGGGAAGCTTTTTCCACCAAGACAGCTGCTACCAGCCCCAGACAAAGTAAGAAAGCTGGATGAGGAGCAGCATGGCTTCCTTCTCCCTCTCCTCTTTAATTTCTCCAGGCTGGGAGACCAGTCTGGGCGTGCTGGTGGGGGAGCAGTGAGAAATCTCTCAAGAATCTGAATCAGGGTTGAGATGTCTGAAAGATCTGAACCCAGATTCTTAATTCTTGTGAGCTTTTTGTGAGAATAAAATCTATTCTCGTTTCAGCCCTATTGTTAACATTTTGTTGAGTAGCCCTGTAAGTAGTCAAACAATTTCTGTAACTGAAATGGATACTACTCACATGTCTGATTTTTCGGGAAATTCCATTTTAGGTGGTATTTAGGTTGCCAGTGTTTCGGTTCAGTCATTTCAGTATTTCAATCATTTGGGTTTTTCACTTGTGTCATCTTGATCACTTGCACATGCACAATGGTGCAGACAGTGACAAGATGCTTAGGTGTTTACCTAATAAAGCCCTACACGATCTGGGTCCCACCTTCCTGCAGGACCGCCTCACTCCCCAGGCTCTGGAATGGTGGGGGACCACATTGGAGAGGGCATTCTCGGTCGCCGTGCCTCAGATGTGGAACTCCCTCCCGGCAGAGGTTCGTTTGGCCCAGGACCCTCCCTCCTGCAGGCATCAGTGTAAAACCTGGTTGTTCCACCAGGCATTTGGTGAGGGCGAGTGGTGACGTTGGGTTGGGGGGGTACGACGACCCATACGGAAGTATTGCTGTTTTATTGAATTTTATGCTTATAGTATGTATTTTATATTGTTGGTTTACATTGTACACCACCCCGAGCCACCTTGGCAGAAGGGGGCAGGATAGCAAATTTTAAAATAAATAAATAAATAAATAAATATAAATTAAAAAGATGGCATGACNTCTAGTTATACAAGTGACACACCCCAAACTTGGGAGCCATAGGATAACTGCAGGATGGCCTTTGCTTTGAACATTTGTACAGTTGGGATGCAAAGTTTGCTACCCCTAGAACGGCAAAAACTCAAAGTACCCTTAATAGGTGAATAAACAGTCGCGGAAATGGGGCCGCCAAGAGTGGGACTGGGTGAATACAACACCCAAACATTTATATTTCTTAACTTGTTCTATCAGGGGGCCATTCATAAATCATCTACGATAGGCGGGCCTTCTCCCCAAAAACCATCACTTTCGTTTTTGAGTCATTTATTTCTAGGTCCTCAGTTCTGCAAAAATCGCAAAACCTAGGAAGTTGCTACCGCATGTCAATCTGCGTTCGAGACAACAAAAGAATGTCGTCTGCATATAATAAAGCCGAGATAGGAGTTTGACCCAACATTACTGGATGGTGCAGCTGATTGTTAAGAAAAAGCAAAACATTGCTAATATAGATATTAAATAGCAGGAGGGCCTATGCAGGTCAGTTGGGCCTGACAACCAACTTGAATGTGAAGAAAAGTTCCCTGGTGGATCGTTACTAGTAAATACAGTAGCCTGGGTCACTGGTCAATGTTTGTGTTCGACAGTTTCCACCATAATCGAGCACCATTTATGGAATCAGCAGCGGCTTTAAGATGCCGTGGAAGTAAAGATTCTGATCTCACCACAAAAATCTTGTATCCCTACACACACTGGGCAGGCCTTTCCCACTACACTCATGCTTCAACCAAGCCCACTCATGATTAAGTGATTTGCTGTGGCTGCAAGAGCATTTACGGAATATCCCTCCTCACAAACGCATGCCTTTCTTAAAGAAATTTCAATTCTTTCAACCCCCCTGCAATCAACAGGATTTTTTTTTCCCCACAGTAGGTAGAGAAGCAGGATTTACAAAGCCAAAGATGCAAGAATCCTGTTTGGAGGCCGCATTCAGTGTCAACGTTATTAGGTAAATATTTATTCAGGCGAGTTTTATTCAGTGATAATTTTTACTTGACTGCCACTTAGTGGCAATCCGCCGCAATAGCCTGCAGAGATGAACTGAATGGTTCAATCACTCATGAGCACATGGATATTTCATGGCCGTCTGTGGAAGTGGAAAGTTATTGCATTATTTCAGGAGGAGTTGGATCTCATGCATATTCTAATGATTAGGAAGAGAATACTGAAACTGTACCAGAGAGTCTTAAAAGCACTTCCTGGGTTTGGTGGCTTAGATCCCTGCAAACCAGAGAGACAAACTGAAACAGGGAGTGATTTTATTATTCATGGGTATTATTTAGAGCTGAAATATGATTCTTGGTTTCTCGACAAAAATCACTTCCCATATGGAAGTGCTTTCCAGATGAAAGAGGAGAAAGCAGGATGGAAGGGGCAGATCTTGAGCATTCTATTGGCTAGCAGGAGTCTGAGCACCCAATGGAATGCTAAAAAGCTGTGCTGAGCCTGCCCCTTCCCTTCAGCGCCCCCCTCCCATCTGGAAAGAACCCCCGTCCCAGCTAGAAAGATGGGAGGGGGGAGAGCTGAAGGGAAGAGGCGGGCCCAGCACAGCTTTTCACCATTCTATTGGCTTCTGACTCCTGATAGCTAATATAATGCTAAGTTATCAGCTGAGTCTGCCCCCTCCCATTCCTGAAAATTAACAATCGGGAAGCTTTTTCCACCAAGACAGCTGCTACCAGCCCCAGACAAAGTAAGAAAGCTGGATGAGGAGCAGCATGGCTTCCTTCTCCCTCTCCTCTTTAATTTCTCCAGGCTGGGAGACCAGTCTGGGCGTGCTGGTGGGGGAGCAGTGAGAAATCTCTCAAGAATCTGAATCAGGGTTGAGATGTCTGAAAGATCTGAACCCAGATTCTTAATTCTTGTGAGCTTTTTGTGAGAATAAAATCTATTCTCGTTTCAGCCCTATTGTTAACATTTTGTTGAGTAGCCCTGTAAGTAGTCAAACAATTTCTGTAACTGAAATGGATACTACTCACATGTCTGATTTTTCGGGAAATTCCATTTTAGGTGGTATTTAGGTTGCCAGTGTTTCGGTTCAGTCATTTCAGTATTTCAATCATTTGGGTTTTTCACTTGTGTCATCTTGATCACTTGCACATGCACAATGGTGCAGACAGTGACAAGATGCTTAGGTGTTTACCTAATAAAGCCCTACACGATCTGGGTCCCACCTTCCTGCAGGACCGCCTCACTCCCCAGGCTCTGGAATGGTGGGGGACCACATTGGAGAGGGCATTCTCGGTCGCCGTGCCTCAGATGTGGAACTCCCTCCCGGCAGAGGTTCGTTTGGCCCAGGACCCTCCCTCCTGCAGGCATCAGTGTAAAACCTGGTTGTTCCACCAGGCATTTGGTGAGGGCGAGTGGTGACGTTGGGTTGGGGGGGTACGACGACCCATACGGAAGTATTGCTGTTTTATTGAATTTTATGCTTATAGTATGTATTTTATATTGTTGGTTTACATTGTACACAACCCCGAGCCACCTTGGCAGAAGGGGGCAGGATAGCAAATTTTAAAATAAATAAATAAATAAATAAATATAAATTAAAAAGATGGCATGACCAAAATACCAAAAACACTTAAATGGAAAATAAAAATAAGAACTAAACAGTATACAGGATAGAACGCAAACATATAAATTATTACTCAAACTGCCATTTTCCGTTCAGGTAGTGTAGATTCAATGGATTTACCCATTTATTCAGGTTTCTGTTTCTAGTATAAGTGAATAAGTCCATCCAATTTGTGCTATCCAAACCCAATCCGACCAAGCTTCCATTTTGTCAGCTACCCATTTGGGATATTTCACTTCTTCTGGAATTTCAGTTATTTCGCTTCAATTACTGTGGTTTGGTGTTACTGGTGCCAGGAAAGTAATTCTAGCGAGGGACACAGGAGACACATCCCCCACAAATTTTCTTCCCCCATAATTCTAGAGATGGTGGGGAAGCTTATGTGGGTCAATATCCCTCCCTATTTTTTGCCCAACGTTGTGTCTGTGATTGGTGCTCTTGTGTATCTGGGGTAGCCAAAATGTAGTAACTCAAATCCCCAAATAACCAAACCAAAATAACCAAGATAAACAAAGCTAACTGAAATAGAAAACCCTAATGAATGGATACGCAAATGTCTGTTTCAGTTGTGAATATTCTTCAGAGAATTAGCTGAAAACGTGAATAATATCTGTGAATACAAATTCGACTATTCACTCCAGCTCTGCTTTGTGCCTGGGGTATACAAACAGGGAGAGTATAAGGGTGCTGCTATCACAAATACAGGCGGTGAA
Source organism: Sphenodon punctatus (assembly GCA_003113815.1). NCBI lineage: Eukaryota > Metazoa > Chordata > Lepidosauria > Sphenodontia > Sphenodontidae > Sphenodon > Sphenodon punctatus. The sequence continues at coordinate 26,043,996 of QEPC01011901.1, read as the reverse complement.
GATCTGGCTTCAGTTTGCCATTTTGCCTCCCCCAAGCCTGGCTTTTCTGTTCAACCATCGGAAACTGAGCCCATCTCTCTGTGGCTTCATTTTCCCCATAGGTTACATGAGGGTGATAATCCTTGCCTCCTCCTGGGCGAAGATGCAAGGATAAATGATTGTAAGGCACTTAGCTCATGATCCACAAATCTCTTAATCTAGAGAAGGGCTTCAATTCAACTTCTCCGGAGTAAGTAGTTCGTGGATTGTTGCCTTAGATAGTAGGGGTGTTAACCAACGAGACGTTAGGCCACTGCAGTCCAGGTTTGGTCTGTACAGCCCCCTCTCAGCTTCCGCTCATATGTTTTGCGTGTCCAACCTAACAAACAGGCAGCCCCCAGTGTGTCTTTCATGAACTTGTGGACAGTCTCCACTGGCAGCGCCAGTGAGAGTGAGAGAGGAGAGAGGGGAAGGAAGTAGTCACTACTTCGATGCTCTAGGATTTTTGCCTGCGGCTCTATGGTGCTGGAGAACCTGCATGGACTGAGGTGCTACCTGCAACCTAATTGATAGGAAGTGGGCACTCATTAGCCTTCATTCACCTGCACGATGGGCTCCACGTTCTCCAAGACCACACCTTGATTTTAGGCTGCGGGTCCAGTGGGGGGTGGTTCCATGTCTGGTGGGGGTGAATCCAGCTGATAATTAGGGATGGGCGAACAGAACCAAGTTCGGAAATTCAGTTCGGTTCAGCTCAGTTGGGAAATTTAGTTTGGTTCAGAAGTTCGGTTGAGTCGACCAAACTATTCGGGTTCGGTCTGAACTCTGAACTTCCGAACAAAGTTCGGAAATTCAAACCCCATTGAACTAAATGGAATATTATCTTTTAGGGATGGGCGAACAGAGCTGAGTTCGGAAATTCAGTTTGGAAGTTGGGTTCGGTCGACCGAACTGGTCGAGTTCGGTACAAACTCTGAACTTCTGAACCGCGTTCGCCCATCCCTACCAATAATAAGCAAGCAGGTGGACACTAGGGCTGAGACAAGAGCAGGTGTTCACATCCCACAGGGAAATACTGGCCTTTTGGGAGTGCTTGCTAGTGTTTGCCGGTACTTCATCAGCCTCTGGTGATTTTGTGCTTCTGCAATTGTCAGTATTGGCACCTGTGATTTTTCATCATTTCCTGACAATTTTGACACTTTCTACCATTTTTTGTCACTTTCCATCATGATTTTTTTACCATTTTCATCTCTTTTACAACCATTTTTGGCAGTTTTATGGCATTTTCCAGCCAGCACTTTTGCATCTCCACAGCCCCTGGGAGTGAATGCGGGGTGCAGATGGGGTTTGGAATCGACCCTGTAGCAGTTCTGTTCAACTGACTCACCAAAAATAACGTCAAATGGCAAAAACAGGAGAAAAGACAGTAAGTTTCCATGTCATGCGGATAAAGGCTAATGACCCATTTCCAACGGAAACAGCATTTGCTGCAATTTGCCATTTCAGGCCTAGTGGTCACCCACCTGGTGTGGCTAATGTGGGCTAACATCTCATTTGTTAACACGGTGTGATGATGTGGGGCTTTTACGAGCACTCATAAGAACAGACAAGTAGCTTCCCTGACCCTGCGTAATCTCCATTTACTTCTTGTGTTTGTTTTCTCAGAAGAGTCTCACTTTGTAAAATACCTTGTAAGCATTAAAACCATTTCCAGTCATTGCTTGCGTTTACGCAATGGTTTTAAATCAGAAGGCAGCAGAAGCTTTTCAGTTACACACAGATAAATCATGTTGCTTTGCCGCCGGCGTGGGGTCTGTGTCAGAATCGTTTAAAACAGGAAATGAAGTTAATCTCTTAGCCCAACTGAACCTCCAGGTAGGATTAGAATTTGTCCAGGACACTAAAGCAAGATCCCTCTAACTCTCAGGGGGATAAAAAAAGGTTCTTTTTAGAACAACAGGACAGCAAGACTTGTTGTGTTCAGCATGGACCACAAGGAAGGACACCCAGTGGATGAAATCCTGACTTTATAGTGAAGCTGGTGTGAATTTTGCCATTTAGCGAAATCTATTTATTTATTTATTTATTTCATTTACATTTAGTACCCTGCAGCTCGGGGTGGCTAACAAACCCCACCGCCCCACCCACCATCATCATCTCCATCTTGTCAGGATTCAACCTCAGACAGCTCACCCTCAGAACAATCCCACACAGCTGCCCGAGACTACCATGCCTGACTCAAATGAAAAGGGCCCTGTTGGAGCAGGGAGGGGGCGGGGTCAGGAACTCCCTCCCGGTGGAAGGAAGGTGCTGGATGACTATTTAGGCAGCGCATGGCTCGGCAGCACCACAGGCACGTGCCACAGGCCGCGCGCTGAAGGGCCGCTGCTAAAGGGCCCTTTTAAGTGGCCCTTCGGCGAGGGCTGGGATGGCATGGGGAGTTTGGGCTGTTTAACTGATTGGTGGGCATTTTACTGGAGTGTGCTTGTTGGGGGTGGCTAATGGTAGTTTTGTTTTTTTGGTAGGGGGGTTGCGCTGAATGTTTTTTGTGGGAGATTTGTAGGGTAACTCTCCCCCAGTGAGAGAGGAGGGATGTGGGGGACTTTGTTTGGGAAGAGGGGATCTTCCACCTAATTAGAGAAGGGGATTGATTCCCTGTGGGGGAGAATGGAATGTATCCCCTTGTAAGGGGGGGGATACAGGGGCTTGGAGGGGTGGGGTCTCCCTTACCTGCCAGGCAGGGCAGCTGCTGAGGAGGGCATCTGGGACAACCAGGGGAGGAGGCCACAGCCATTGGGGTTGTCATGGGTCAAGGTAAATATGGTCCATCTGGAGGCTTGATTCGATCAGTGAGGCAGGAGAGGCACGTGGTCTCTGTTCCTCTCACCGGTCCCTGGGCAGGTCATTGGGTGGAGTAAGGTCCGAGGCCCCCATGCCTGACTTTGAGGCTGTCAGATGCGAGGTCAGTTATGAATAAATCCACCACGGTTCGGGAGCTAATCCTGGACCAGGCAGCTGACCTCGTGTGTATTACGGAAACCTGGCTGGACACTGAGCCGGCGCCAATCTTGACTGTCCTTGTTCCATCCGGGTACTCCATACAGCATCAGCCATGACCTGAGGGGCAGTGGTGGCGGTGGTGTAGCCATTATTTTTAGGGAGTCCTGGTCTGTCAGGAGGTATTCGGTGCAAATTTCATCAAGTATTGAGGGCCTCCATCATGTGGTCGATTTGACTGGAGACAGATTAGGGACCTGTAATGAAGCGTCAATGTATGCTCTAGCAGAGCTGGTGTTGGAGGTGGTCTTGTGGTCCCCGAGGATGGTGGTCCTGGGGGACTTCAAAATACACACCGACACTAGTCTTGGGGGAGCAGAGTGTGAGTTCATGGCCACCATGGCAACCATGAGCCTGTCTCAGGTGATAAGCAGCCCGATGCACAAGGGGTGACATACCTTGGAATTGGTTTTTTGCATCGGCCTTGAGGCAGGGGATCCATTGGTGGGGAACGTGTTGTTGGTCCCCTTGTCATGGACAGATCATTACCTCCTGCGGATTGATTTCCTGGAGCATGTCAGTCCCTGGAAAGGTGCGAGGCCAGTTCAGTTGTTCTGTTCTCAGAGGCTTATGGAACCAGAAAGGTTCTTGAACGCTCTTTGGGAAATACCCTCTGACCTTGACGGATGTTTACTCAATGACCTCGTGGCCTGTCTAGAACCATGGAGTCATGGAACTGGAAATGACCACGAAGGTCATCAAGTCCAGCTCCCTGCTTGGTACAGGATCTGTCACACCTAGATCATCCCAGACACATGCTCATTCAGCCTCTTTTTTAAAAAAAATAGAGAACCGGCAGCTTCTCCACCTGTTCCACTGCCTGACCAATCCTTACAGCCAGGAATTTTTCCCCGTCATTCCATCTAAATTAGAGCTGGATGAGAATCGGTTTTTGTTCACACGAAATGTCATCCTAGGGACCGAGATCTTGGCCCCGGTATGAAATCTCATGAGATATCTCATAAAAATTAAAACAAAACAAAAAAGAACTGTGGATGCACAAAACAGCTTCCAGGGCCGTTCTACACACGCATAGCCCGTTTGCAAAATGGTGCCGGCAGCATCACTGCTGTCTTGGGAAATGGCTGCCGTGCATGCACACAATGCTGTTGTCGTCATTTTGGAGAAGGGCTGACCATGTGCAGAATGACCCTGGTGGCCATTTTGCACATACAGTGTTGGGGTTTTGGTTTTTTTGTGATTCTCATCGAGAAACACCAGATTCACAAAAACGAGTTTCAACTCTAATCTAAATCTCCTTTCTGCAACTGTTACCCGTGGCCTCTTGTGCTGTTCTCCCTCTCCAGGGAATTAGGTGGCTCCCACTCTCTTTCAGTGGGAGTGATAACCTTAAACCCTTTTTCGAAAGCCCCAGCCTTCATGCCATCCATGGTTCTGTGCAAAATCCACACACTGAAAGCTATTTGTGGTCCACCACAACACATCGTATTGGTCCTACGAAATTAACGAGCCCCTCCGCATATTGTTGATCGTCATGTTTCCCTGTAACCATCTGTGTATAAACAGGATCTCTCGTTCATGGACCACTCCCTCCCATTACTTGATGGGCTCTCAAGAAATGGAGCTTCTCTTTGAAAGCCTGCACAAATAGAGAGACAGAGGGGACGTTGTCAAAAGGAAGCTTTGGTGGATCTTTTTTTTTTTTTTTTAAATGTGTTTTAGGAGAGGATTTTTTTAAAGTATGTGTTTGATACATATTAATTATTAATTATGATTATTAGTTAGTTATATAGTGACAACGGCATGCCTGTTGCTCAACAGTCATGGTTAGAGGCTGATATTGCTGGGTCAGAACAGCCCTTCCATTTTCACAGAACAGTTCTGCAAAAACAGAACGGCTGGCAAAATTCTAGTAAAAATTCTGATCAATTAGAATTCAGATCATTCGTTGTGTGCATGAGCAAAATGGTGCCCGGCCGTTCTGTGCATGAGGAAAATGGCAGTGGCTGTAACAGTGCTGCCATTTTGTTCACAGTCTCTGCATGCACAGAATGAACAAAAAAATATCTATTGGTCCGATGAACGAACCGACCAGATCCTTTAAAAATGGAATCTGGTCAGAAACGGACTTTCCTCCCTAGCGACATCTCTGAGGCAGGGCTGGATTTAGAATTTGCAGGGCCCAGGGCAAAGATAAAATGTGGAGGCCCCGGTGGCTCCATCCCACACCATCCTCTAGTGAAACGCTAGTGGAGTCCCGAGAAAATAGTGGTCAACCCGGGTCATCAGAGGCTTACAACAATCTAGAATGGAGAAAAGAAGAGGTGGCAAGGGGAGGGATGCATAGGGATACGTGCATGAAGTTGCAAGTGCATGTGCTTAGCTTGCTACTTACAAAGGAGGAGAGGATCCTGAAGGGCAAGACCGTAAATAGAGACGAGTTTCTCTTTTGTTGTTTGCAAAAATGAAAATCAGGTCCTTGGATGCAAAATTATTGTTAATATTGCCACAAAGATGAAAGGACTAAACCTGGTGACTTTAGCAGTTATAACAGTCACAAAGAAACTCTTGAGCTCACCATGGGCCCAGTCTTCCATCTCACCACAACAGCAGCAGTCGCGGAAGCTCAACACAAGAGATGAAGACCACCCAAGGAACCAATCTCTCTCAATGTTGATTGGTTTCCCTCGGCTGCTAACCCTGTTTACATTCCCCAAGGGGTGGAACGGCATATGTTCCCTTTGGTGCTTTATGATTTGAGAAAACAAAGCTTCCTGCAAGTAAAAACTTGCTTTTAATTGTCTTCAAGTGGCTGAGCTCATGCATAAAGCCAGCACTGTTGATTTCTATTCCTGAGCAAATGCTGTTTGCTTCTCGGGGTGGGGGTAGGGGAGAAAGCTTGCCCTGGAATCTGAAGGCTGTTGTCTTGACTAAAAGAACAGAAGTGGCGCCGTTGACACCACAAACGCAGAAACATGCCAAAAGAGGCCGTTATTGACGCAGTGGTTTTAGGGATATGAGTTCTAATGAAGTTTCAGATTAGTTCAACTGTTGAGAGGTCAAGGGCAGAAGGTCTGTTTTAGAATCGTCTTCAACCCAAAAGTGCCCATATTTGCAGAACCTTGTGGACTTTCTAAAGGTCAGATCCTTTGGTGCAGAGGATGGAATGGGCCCTCTGCTGGGGCACTCGTCTCCAGTATGCACTGCATAGGCACAGTCTACAGTGACTTCAGGGAGTTCTGAACTCCTGGTCCAGTTCAAGCTTTGTAAAGCTGATTCCTCATAGTCTGGCTTATGGCTATGAGGACCAACACCACCCCCAGACTCCGAACCTGCTGAGCTA
>QEPC01011901.1:25994565-26004908 GCA_003113815.1 Sphenodon punctatus | reverse complement strand
CCTCTTTTGCTCTGCTCTGTCTGACCATTTATCCTGCTGATCCACTATATCCTATACCTATGGTCTGTGTACCCTTATCCTTGCTGCATGGACCTGCCTGCTGCTGTTCTCAACGTAACCAAGCCAAGTATGTGAACCCGAGACCTCACATCTTCATGAATGTTAGACTCCCTTGTTTCTCCCTCTGTTCCCCTTCCTGTGTCTCTCCTCAGCTCCCGTCTCTCAGATTGTAAGCCCTACAGCAGAGACCGTGTCTATTCAATTACTTTGTAAAACGCCAGGTACATTGTTGGCGCTATATAAATGCTTGCTAATAATAATAATAATAATAATAATAAAGGAAAATGTTAAGACAACATGTATATGATCTAAGCTGAGAACTGAAAACTCGCTTCATGTAACCAATGTAAACTGAGAGAACTGCTCAGTCAAGACAGAAATAAAATTGCACAACCAGAAACTGCCTGGTACCTTCTAGGAAACAGCCATTGACTTGCTAATGGACTTGCCCCTGCCCTACATGTAGAAAGCCACAGCTCACCTAGCCGGGAAAAGGAGAGAAAGAACTCTGACAAGGTACTTAAGGGCAATTCCAGCGCCATCTTTAGACATCACATCTTCCCAGCCAGAGAAGGGCTGCACCAAACAAGCTATGAAGTAAGGACTGATCTATGGGGAACCCTAAGGCTTGTACCCAGCCAAACTTTCCACTGTTGGCTGTGAAATGAATTGAAATATCCTTGGGTTTTGATTAGGGTTAGCCTAAGGCCACTTTTAGATGGGACAAATTTGTGCAGGATTGGTGAAAAACACACGTGTTTTAATGCTCGTTTAAACACCTAAACCCTTTTAGATGCGTATTTGCCATGATTGTGTAAAAGCCAAAACCATTTTGAATGTGGCTTTTTAAATAATGCGCATTTTTAAAACCCGGTTTTGAGCCCCTTTGAGGATTGGGGGATGCCAAAAACGGTTTTAAAAAATGTGCATTATTTAAAAAACACATTCAAAATGGTTTTGGCTTTAACACAATCATGGCAAATGCGCATTTAAAATGGTTTAGGTGTTTAAACGAGCATTAAAACACGTGCATTTTTCACCAATCATGAGCAAATTTGTCTCGTCTAAAAGCGGCCTAAGTTAGGAGAATTCAAGTACAGATAGGAACGCATTATAGATTCTGTTATTTTGATTTCTGAATTCTTGAGTAAAATCTTGCATTGAATGCATTATTCATTAAACTTCTTTTAACTGAACCTAGTGTGGGCCAGTGGAATTCCTATCATTGGCCAGACACAATTTGGGTTAATTCTGTTTTTACAAACACAGGCGAACCTAGAGAGAAAGAGTCTGTACTGGGAAACTTGAAGTCTTGAAAAAGGTGACATGAAGGTTTACCCATTGCAGGCTGAATCAGTTCGAGAGAGAGAGAGCTGGTCCAGTGGGAGTTGAAAGCCAAGGAAACTGAGTCACAACAGCCTAGAGTGTGGTAGTGAGACCCCAATCCCATGACAGTGCGTCTGAGCTCAAGTGTAGCAGGGTCGCAGAGGTGCACTCTGCACAGCCTCTTTGAGACCAGCCTCTTTGAGACCAGTGGGAAATGCAGTGAGTTGGGCCCTTTAAAAGATCAGAGAGCAGGTGAGGAGAAGAGGTCACCTGGGATTAGAGGAGACTGCTAGTAAGCGAGGGCGGCTAGTGAGAACTGAGGGCACAGGTGTGCTTACCTGACACCTGTGGGCAGGTGGGCGGGCCCTCACCCCAGCCAGAGGGCCAGAGAAACACCAGGTAGCCAGAGGGGAGGATGTAGAGTCAAGCAGCGGCTGGGAGCAACATAAACGTTTGAAACTAAAATGCAGGCGGCCGGCTGGCCAAGAAGTGGCACAGCTGGCCTGAAATTAATAAGCACCTGTGTGGGAGTGTTGAAGGCTCAGGTCAGCACACCAGAAGACTCTCCTGGGAATCAGGGCTGAAACGTGGCCAGTGACAGGGGCTCTGGCTGGCCCTCGGCACCGTGGGATGCTGTAAAGACGAGTGAAAAGGTGACAAAGGGAGCAACATTCGTGGAGTAATTAGGAGGCAGAGACTGACCTGGGCCAGAGGTTGGGCGCAAAGGATGGCTCGCTTCCAAGGACAAAAAGGTACATTGGGACCCCAGAGGAGGGCGGATAGATGGGGACAGTCAGCTTGACTCTGAGGCCAGTGTAGATACTCTGTGACACTGAGTCTGAACATTTTCTGGAAGCTATTTTGTAAGATTGCTATTATGGACAACCATCTGGCAGGCAGGGATGGGGTGGAGAGTGTGGGCGCTGGGTGGCATGGGGACGGATACTAGGGGTGCACTTGCTAGGGATGGGCGAACGCGGTTCGGAAGTTCGGGGTTCGGACCGAACTTTGTCTGTTCGGTCGACCAAACTGAACTTCCGAACTGAACTCGAATTTCAAAGCGAACGGAACTGAACTGAATTTCCGAACTCTGTTCTGTTCGCCCATCCCTAGTGGCAACACGCACCAAAAAAACTGGTTTTGAATGGCCGAGTTTGGTTCGGAAGTTTGGAATTCGACCGAACTCAGTCTGTTCGGTCGACCAAACTGAACTTCCGAACCAAACTCGAATTTCAAACCGAGCTGAACTGAACTGAACCAAATTTCCGAACTCAAATTTCAAACTGAACTGAACTGAATTTCCAAACTCCGTTCTGTTTGCCCATACCTAGCACTTGCATCCTTCCACCTCCCACTTAACCCACTCCTCCTGAGCCCATGGGGGTGAGCCTACATTGGAAATGGGTGGGGGACAGGGCTTCTCTGGCTCTGATGCAACTACACCCCATTTCCAAGAGCTGTGATGCACAGGAAAGAGGGGCTCTCCCAGCCCCAGCACCTTGTGAATTTCATTCTGCTGGTGCCCATCACAGGAAGGTTGGGGCAGGGGGGAATGGGAAATCTTAGGCCCAAGGGCCAAATGCAGTCCCATGTCTTGGTTTTTATTTGACTCCTTTCCAATTCCCAGATCTGGATCCTACCCCGAATCATTAAAAGATGTCTGAACTCAGGGAAAGGGAGCAGAGTATAAGACTTGCACACAAGAATAGGGGAAAGGTCTATGTCCTAGATTATGGGCAGCCAGTAGATCACGGTGCGAGGAGACGGACCGTGTTCTCAGAGATCACCTCTGGGGAGGAGAGCAGGACTGGAGCTCCAGGGAGTGTCTCTGGGGTGGACGTGCCTCCCGTTTGACTCTCTCCAAAGGGGAGTGCTCCTTGCTCCTGAGGTGCCCTAGAGAGGGAGGGGTCCGGGCCAGGAGTGCAGGAGCAGCGGAAGGTGCTCTGGTGGATCACCGGCAGCTGAGTTCTGGATCANTGCCAGGTACCGAGAACTAAAAAGGGGGGGAAAAAACTTTTTGAATGATGATTAAGTTGGCATGGTAATCAAAAGGTGAAACTATGCTGCGAGTCTGCTTCCCAGCACAATGTTCCCCTAGAACATGGGCTCTCAAGTTGGAGGGCATGGAAGTAGTGCTGAAACGAGTACCCATGAAAACTGGTATAACCTGTTGAATTTCCGATACTCAAAACAACCTGTAACATTCAGGTACCAATCAGTACCCGATGAGTGCTGGATCTGAGTAATGTCGACTTCCCATCCTCGAATATCGACTTCTGGTTTGGATTTTTTCAAGTTTCCATCCTGATTTTTTTGTTTTCTGTCCCAATTTATCAATCGGTAACTGGAAAAAAGAAATCAATGAATTGGTAAAAGAAATGACCGATTTTCCGGGTGTTTGGGTACCCGATCGGTGATCGGGTAGCCTGTCGGCTTCCCAACATGGTACCCAAAAATGTGGTTATTACCCTTGAAGGCTAAATCAGGTGCCCGTTTCAGCTCTGCTAAAGAGATTTGGGTTGGGGAGGGGGCGGGGGAGAAGGGGTCCAGCTGGCAAACGCCTAACTTTGCTCTGGCTGAGCTAGGGGGGAATTTAGAAAATGATGGGGTAGTGAGGGAGGGCAAACTACAGAAGGGGGGGAATGGGGAGAGAGAGTAAGGGGTGTGTATCTGTGGGGGTTGGTCAGAAGGGTATGAACCACCACAGACACGAAGGGGGGGTCACTGTTTAAAACATTTGGGAACCACTGCTCTTGTATAGTTGGCTAAGGCTTGGTTCAAAGCTGGTTAAATCAACAGAAAGGCTACCACCAAAGAAAGAAAAGAGAAAGAAAATGGTAATTTCATAAACAGTAATTCAATAAATGATAATCTGGTTAATAGGGATGGGCGAACAGAACTGAGTTCGGAAATTCGGTTCAGAAATTCGGTTCAGTCGAGCGAACTATTCAAGTTCAGTCCAAACTCCGAACTTCCAAACAAAGTTTGGAAATTCAAACCCCATTGAACTAAATGGAATATTATCTTTTAGGGATGGGCGAACAGAACCGAGTTCAGAAATTCGGTTTGGTTCGGTTCGAAAATCAAGTTCGGTTTGGAAGTTCGGTTCAGTCGACCGAACTATTCAAGTTCGGTCCGAACTCTGAACTTCTGATCCGCGTTCACCCATCCCTACTGGCTAACTGGATAGCCTGAACTGGATAACATTTAGTATCTGACCGACTAACATGATATCCAGCCAGATACCAGATTGTAGCGAATACTCACTTTGGGACTTCAGCTTTATTTGGGACCAATATTTTGTTCACCTCTGTTTGGGAACAATACAGCAACCACCCTCTCTAGGTTAAATTTCCATATTTAAATAGGAAAATGGGATTGTAAAACCACAAGAATTGGCTGGGGGACTCAGCTGCAGGCACAAACCCCCAAACTACTTTTAATTTATTTTTAAACTGAGCAGACTACAGGTTTGATGAGGTCGTTTGAAAGGACCTCCTTCCCATTTCCTGCCCAGTTGTCCATGCAGATAGTTGCATTTTCTTTTCTGCAGACTTACCACGATTCTCTCTCCTACAGGGCGACTCTGGGGGTCCGCTGGTCACTCCAGATCTCAGAGGAATGTGGTACCTCGTTGGGATAGTGAGCTGGGGCGATGAATGCGCCAAACCAAATAAACCAGGAGTTTACACTCGAGTGACTTACTTTCGAGACTGGATTGCAGAAAAAACAGGACTCTGATGTCATAAGTCACTAGTGGGCTGCGCTAGTTACAGTGGTGTACGCTGGTCATACTGCTCTGTAACTCTAAAGCATTACTGAATCTCTTTGCCCTGACTGGATTAATCCTGATTCCAGAGCCACTGCAAGAAGAGTCCTAATCCCTTCCAAAATTTACAACAAACGAGTGGGAGCTTGCCAGCGTCACCTCCAAACTCCCAATCACTGCAAGAGAGGAGGAATGGGCTCCAATTATTGTAAAAGTCAAAAAGCTATTGATTTATTGGGGGGGGGATTAACCATTCAAGTATACGTGCCTTTCCCATGAAAAGAGTGTTACTCTGCCTTTCAAAACTTTGAGAATAACCTCAGCGTCCTTCACTGAGACCAAAGGTCTTAGCCACTGTTACTCCAGCCAAGCAAGACTGGACCATTGTCCTGTATTGGAGACTATAAGCACTAGGGATGGGACTATAGGCGAATTATCAGTTACCGGTTTTATCGGTATAGGATTAATCCGATATTGGATTTATCGGTATATCATTTTTTTAACATTGCCGATTTTTCAGATCTTTAACACTGCGACCATTGTTAAAACGTTAAAGAGCTGAAAAATTGGCAATGTTAAAAAAATGATATTCCGATACCAGTATTATCGGATTAATCCAATATCACCAATTATCGCCATTATTGGATTAATCCGATACTGATAGTCCCATCCCTAAGAAGCACACTCCTCCAGTCAGCCGGGCAGGTTGCAACAGATGCATGGGCTATTTCTGTCCAGCAGTTACATGCATAGACTCCCCTACCGCAGAGCAATGTGGGAAATTCGCATTAGGCCCCTGCATTAACTCTGAAGGTGCCGTGTTCCATTGCTCCCCCATTTTGGAACGGTGTCAGAACCATCTTCTCTTGCAGCAGGGTGTGGTGCTGTGTCGAGAGAATTAGAGGTGGATTTGATGCACTTTTACTCGTGTCTGACTTCTTTGGAAGAAGTCCCTGGGAGCACATAAGACGCTTCAGGGAAAATTTGGGGAGTTGGAAAGAGAAGGCAAGGGTCCCTACAAAAGCAGGGGTGATATTCTATTTGGTGAACAACCAGCTCTGTCAGCACATGCTAGGCAGAGAATGGCTTCTCCGCTCCAGCTGTGACAGGAATGTCACCTCTCACCTGTCCAGCAGTGCCCCATGCCTGGGCCAAGGCCTCTGGCCATCCCAATGGTGGCAGTGGTTTCCTGAACAACAACTGGGGGCCCCAGATGGCTCCTTTGGGGGGATGGTGGTGGTGGTGGCAGCTCCCAGCTCCCTCACTGGTCTTGGCCCCTGCAACTTTCCCTTGGAATGACAGCAGTGGCGACTTTTTGCTTCCAGCGGTGGTTGGATTTCAGTAGACCATGCGGCTGCCAACAACCTGTTCGCCAAACTAATCTGACTTTAAGAACCGGTTGGCCGATGAAGGCCAAACTGGCTGAATATCACCTCTGCCTAGTGGCTACAGACAGAGGTCTGAGTGGGTAAGGAGAGGTTACCAGAGACTGGGGAAGTCACAGTAATCTTTACTGTAGGCAGGAACTTGTGTTCACCACACCAAAAAAATCCTAAATTCTGCCACCTTCTTCAAGTTCACCAGGAGCATCATTTCTTCATTTGCGTAATTATGCAGTGTTTTTATTTATGCAAATTTGCTTCTCACAATGAAGTCAACCAGCAATAAAACACACTTCCTTTGCCCCCAATCCTATTCTACCTCAGTAACAAACAGCCATGTACCACCTCGTATGCACTCAAAAAAGCCCACCCTCATACTGAGTCAGACCAATGGTCCCTCAAGCCCAGCATCCTGTCTCTGACAGTGGCCAATCTCGATCGCATGGGAGAAGAACCAACAGTCACCATGAGCAATCCATTCCCCGTTGTTCACTCCCAGCTGCCGACAGTAAGAAGTTCATCCCATAAACTACTTGGTTAATAGCCATTAATGGACCTACTCTCTAAGAACTTATCCAGTCCTTTTTACACTTAATAAATAATCTTTATTTTTATATAGCAACCCCCTGCCATGGCACTCAGAGTGCTTTACATATAGCACAACTTTTAATCCTCACAACAAATCTGTGAGGTAGGATAGGCTGCAAGAATATTGTGATTGTCCCAAGGTCACCCAATGAGTTTTTGGCAAAGGTGAGACTTAAACCGAGGTTCCCACCTACCTCCTGGTCCAAGTACTGTGCACTCAGCCCTAACACTACATATTAGCCTTCCAAGTAGGGTCCCCCACCTTCCCATGAACTTTGACTCAAAGGGAGCAGGGCAAAGGAGTACTCCTGCCCATTTTCAACATGGCCACACACACCCATCGGAGCATTGCAACATCACCATTTCTGAAGGGGGCAAGGCTATGTCAGGTGAGAGGGCAAGGGGGAATTCCCCCCCCCCCAACAGTGTTCACACACAAGAGCTATTATACGATAGCCTGCTGCTACCATATAACCTATCCCTCACTAACCCATAGCATGGTGTGAAGTAGCTACTCCGTAGTATTATCCCTCCTGTCACGTCTGAATGATCCAGCGGGCCACAACATAGGGCATTTTTACACACACCTTAAAGTTCCGGATTTTTCAATCTTCTGGGTTTACAAGTCCACAAGTAAGTTCCGGATGCATTTTTCACACNCTCCTTGCTCCTGAGGTGCCCTAGAGAGGGAGGGGTCCGGGCCAGGAGTGCAGGAGCAGCGGAAGGTGCTCTGGTGGATCACCGGCAGCTGAGTTCTGGATCAACTGGATCACGTGAACCACAGATTCATGATCTAGACCGGGGTGGGGAACGTTAGGCCTGGGGGCCAAATGTGGCCCTCGGCAAATTTTTATGTGGCCCCTTTCCGGTTACCTGGATTTGGCCCCTGGATCCCAAGCCCTGACAAATTGAGCTCAGGATAATGGGGCAGAGAGGTGGGCGTGCACACATAGGTAGGGGACAGATCCGCGGCATAGATCCATGATCTGGGCTCTCCTTCTCTTGAGTGCACCCGCTAAGCACCACTGGTCCCAATCTCTATGTGGCCCTCGGAGCTCGTACTCATTTTCAGTGTGCCCCCCCCCAGGACAGAAAAGGTTCCCCACCCCTGAGCTAGACCCTCTTCTCCCTGAACACCCCCTTAGGCCCTCACACCTCCAGCCCCAACTTCCAGGTGGCCCATGATGCTTGGCCTAATTTTCAAACTGGCCCCTGGGAGGGAAAGTGTTCCCCCACCCCCTGGGGTGGGAGATTTTCAACTGGTTTTATGTCTGTGCATTTTATATATTTGTTGTAATGCACCCTGTGCCCCTAGGGAAAGACAGGGTATCCATTTCGATAATTCAATCAAATAAATGCACCAGGCTCCAGAAACAAGCTCTTTGCTCTCCCTCTCGCTGAGTTCATGCTGGCAGAGTCCTTGGGTTTTAGGACACCCATTTCCAAACTGACTTGGTTCAATATAGTCAGTGCAAATGGCACGTGCAAACCAGGTCTCTGTGTAAGCAGCCAGCGAATAAACGACAGTCTGGAATCGTTTCAGGATCCCCATGTTGCAATTCCATGGAAAGGCCGCACCCCATGCGCTGAGAATTCAACACTCGCTCTGCGGCATGTTCTTGGCGTCCCAGTGTTGAGCTCACTGGCAAGCCGAGCCAGAACAGAGGGCCACACCCAAAGGAAACCAAGGCCTCCAGAAACACTAACAGGTTTTGCTAACTGCTCAACTCGTAGCTTTTGGCTTCCCAAACGGAGCAAGCAAGCCCAGCCCTCCTGCAGAGATATGCGTGGCTGTGCCCTCAACTCACAGACAAAAGCCACACCTTTGCTGAGAATTATTAATTATTATTATTATAAGCATTTATATAGCGCCAGCGATGTACCTGGCGCTTTACAGAGAATAAAACAGACATGGTCCCTGCCCGGGGGCTTACACTCTAAAGACAGGAAGGGAGACAGGGAAGGGGGAACAGAGGGAGAGACATGGGATGCAACATTTATGAGGATGCGAGAACTCAGGGACACGTTCTTGGCTTGGTTACAGCACATTGGGAGTTTGCAGGTAACAGGTGGGGGATAATCCTGGGTGGGGATGATTAGCAGGAGTTAGGAAGGGCGGAGCAGAAGAGGTGGGTTTTGAGGAGGGACTTGAAGGTGGGGAGGGAGGGGGCAAGGCGGACGAGGGCAGGGAGGGAGTTCCAGGTGTGCAGGGCAGCGAGGGAGAAGGGATGAAGGTGGTTGGGGGAGCAGGGGAGGCGTGGGAGGGTGAGGGAGGGAATGGGAGAGGAGCGGAGTGCTCGAGCAGGGGTTCGGCGAGAGATCAGGACAGAGAGGTAGGGGGGAGCGAGGTTGTGAAGGGCTTTGTAGGTGAACATGAGGAGCTTGTGCAGAATACGCTCAGGAAGAGGGAACCAGTGGAGAGAGGAGATGAGAGGCTGCACGTTAGCGATGGGCGAACGCGGTTTGGAAGTTCAGAGTTCGGACCGAACTCGGTCTGTTCGGTCAACCGAACCGAACTTCCAAACTGAACTCAAATTTCAAACCGAACCAAATGTCCGAACTCCATTCTGTTCACCCATCCCTAGTGGCAACGCACACCAAAAAAACTGGTTTTGAATGGTCGAACTTGGTTCGGAAGTTCGGAATTTGACCGAACTTGGTCTGTTCGTTCGACCGAACTGAACTTCCGAACCAAACTAGAATTTCAAACCGAACCAAACCGAATTTCCGAACTCGAATTTCAAACCAAACCGAACCGAATTTCCGAACTCCTTTCTGTTCACCCATCCCTACTGCACGTGGTCGAAGCGATGGGCTAGGTGGATGATCCTGGCAGCAGAGATTTGAACAGAGATACGGGAAGAAAGGTGGGAGCGGGGAAGGCCAGCGAGGAGGAGGTTACAATAGTTGAGGCGTGAGATGACTATGGCGTGGATGAGAGTTTTGGCAGAGGTGACAGCCAGAAAAGGGCGGATCTTGGCAATGTTGAGGAGGGAGAAGTGGCAGGATTTGGCAACAGAGTCAATGTAGAGTTTGAAGGTCAGGTGTGAGTCGAAGATGAAGCCTAAGCTGCGAGCTTGGGGGACAGGGAGGATGGAGACCCCGTCAATGGCAATTGACAGGGAAGAGGGAGAGGAAGGATTGGGAGGGAAGATCAGGAGTTCAGTTTTCGCCATGTTCAGTTTGAGTTGGCGTTGAGACATCCAGGCGGAGATATC
>QEPC01011901.1:25957480-25981879 GCA_003113815.1 Sphenodon punctatus | reverse complement strand
TTAGTGATTTAGTTTTAGTGTTTGTAGGAGTAGGTCTGTGTACTTATTAGATAATCCATTTAGTTCATAGCATTTAGAATAGTTAATAGCAGTTAGATTTAGTGTAGACAGATATATATAATATTAGATTTAAAAAATAAGAAAACCCCATATAAAAACCAAAAAACCAAATAAAGAACAAAAGAAAACCCAATAAAAAACCAAAAAACCATATAAAAAACAAACAAAAAAACCATAACAACACTTCCTGAACGGCCGAACAGCCTAACCGAACAGCCGAACAGCCGAACCGAACAGCCGAACGGCCTAACCGAACGGCCTGTTCGGACGACCGAACCGAACAGCCGAACCCGAACTCAGCGAACGAACCGAACAAATGAACCGAATGAACGAACCAAACGGACGAACCAAACGCAGCCGAACCGAATGGCCGAACCGCGATCTGTTCGCCCCCATCCCTAATGTTTATAATAAATAAAATAATAATAAGAATAATAAATATTCAAAAACCATCATACATTTCCAGCTAAGCTCATTAAAACAAGGGGCCCCATTCATGATTGATTTATTTTTTATTGATTTATTTATTGGCTATTTGGGTTTGACAATGCTGACCTTGTTACATTTAATAAATTACTTATCTCATTATTCTTATCAATAAAAAGAGATCAAGAAGACCCCAGCTAACATCCTCCATCATGGAGCAATCTGTTACTTATGAACGAACTGCCTCTTCTCAGTCAAAAGCTGTTCTGAAAAAGGATCCAGCTTTTAGTATCTCTCAAAGTACAAAGCAGCTAATTGCCTCTAGTGACGCTCCCGTTTTCTTGCCGAGATTCTGAGACCGCGTTTGTTCGTGGCCTGAGGCCATAATGCTCATTTGGTAACTAAGTTGGCAATGCCACCTAGTGCATGCCTGGAGAAACAGCAGCTCATTAAGGGACTGACAGTGACAAGCTTTGAAGGAACAGCTGTGAAAGGTTAGTTCATCATCCTACACTTGCTAGGAGTTACGGATTAGCAGGGGAAGGCCTGGCCACACCATTAACCCCCACAGGCTGGTTTACGTAGCATTTCCGTACACACGGTGTCACTCACGCAAGACCCTCTCCCTCAGACTCCTCCAGCGTTTACAGCTTCTATTCTTAAAAGAAATTGTTTCCAGACCCTTCTGGTCTGTAGAAACCTCCTTCTAAATATGACCAAAGACTGTGGCATCTTCCTGAATCGGCAGGGCGCTGGACACCACAGGATACCTCCAAGAAATGATAAGCTTCTGTAAAGCTAAGGCAGAGGGGGTGCTACTAGGAAATTTATTCAGATGGGTGGTTTAAGCCACTTGTAAAGGCCCTCTCGGGCTGCTTTTAGACGAGCAGGTCAATCTAGTGCATTGAAAAACATGCTTTTAGAAAAGTCTAGCATGAGTCTGAGCTCAACTAAGCCCCACGCTCCCTGGTAGCTACGCTCCTGGTAGCTGCGGAGATTACCAGATTATCTGGAGCAGGTAGAGGGAGAGGAGTCAAAGCTGTCTGGTTATTGATGTACATGGCCCTGGAGCGAGCTAGCTACTAGTAATAATAATTTCTATAGTGCTACTAGGTGTGTGTAGTGCTTTACAGTCACAGATTTTCAGAGGCAGGTCCCTGCCCCAGTGGGTTTACAATCTAAGATGGACACGGGTGAGGGAAACACACAGAGACAGACAGACACATAGACCCATTTTACAAATGGGGAACTGAGGCTGAGAGGTTATATTTATTTATTTATTTATTTATTATTCAAATTTATATGCCGCCTCCTCCTGCTATAAGCATCTCGGGGCGGCTAACAACATTTTAAAATACATAACTAAAATATAATTAAAACAACATAAAATCACCAGATTAAAATAACCCAGACCCAAACCCTCCCTAACCCAACCCACCCACCCCGCCTGCCTCGGTAAAGGCCTGGCGGAACAACCAGGTCTTACACTATGGAAAGAAGGGAGGTCGGCAACCAGGCAGACCTCCAACAGGAGGGAGTTTCACAGCCACGATGCAACCACAAAGAACACCCTCCTCATGCTCAACACCCGAGAAACCCAGGGGACCTCGAGGAGGACACCCGCGGTCGACTGCAGGGGCTGATCCAGGTCCCAGAGGGTTAGGCGGTCCTGCAGGTATGAGGGGCCCAGACCATATTGGGCTTTAAAGGTCAACACCAACACCTTGAATTGGGCCCGGAAGACTATCGGCAGCGAGTGCAGAGAGCAAAGCACTGGTGTAATGTGCTCGCATCAGCCCGTTCTCTCCAGGAGATGAGCTGCCACATTCTGCACCAGCTGCAGTCTCCGTACCAGCCCCAAGGGTAGCCCCACGTAGAGCGCATTGCAGTAGTCCAGTCTCAAGGTAATAAAAGCATGGATGATTGTGGCCAGATCCGAGTCTGAGACATACGGCCTAAGCCAACGTACCGGATGTAACTGGCAGAATGCCCCCTTTGCCACAGCTGCCACCTGGACATCCAGGCAGAGCTGCGGATCCAGGAGCACCCCAGACTCTGGACCTGAGATACCAGGGCAGTGGAGGCTCCCCCTGCAGGACATTTGGGGCAGTGCCCCCCAAAGCACTGCGGGGACCACCACCGCGGTAAACCTTTTTAAAAAAAAAAACAACGCACCGCCGCTTATGACAGCTACAGCAGTCTCTGAGCTGCTGCAGAGGCTGCTGTAGCTGTCACTGAACTTGTTCTCCCTTCGGGGACCCACCCACTCTGCTGGGAGAGGGAGTGGGTCCCCGAAGGGACAAAAAGGCTCAGCTGCTCAGCCACCCAAAGCGTTTTCCTATGGAAAACGCAATTTGGGTGGCTGAACTCCTCCGTCCACAGCACGCATGGGACGTGCTGTGGAGGGAGGGGCAAAGCCTTTCCATTGCGCTCAATGGGTGCAATGGAAGATCTCGCCAGGGCGGTCGCGCTGACAGCCCTGGCGAGGTAGCTTGGCTCGGGGGACTGAGGAAGGGAGGAAGCGCGCATGCGTGCTTCCTCCCTGCCTCAGTCAGTCCCCTGACAGTCTCAGTCTGCGCCTGTGCGCTAGTTCCTGCTCCTGCTGCCTCCCGAAGGACTCGGAGCAGTGAAGGCGAGAAGAGCAGCCTGCAGGTAAGCACTGACTGTATGCAGGGCGGGGGGGAGGGATCACTGACTGATCCCTTCCCCCCCCTGCATTCACCCCGCACCCACCCCTAGGCTGTTCCCCCACCCCGCACCCTAGCTGTTCCCCCCCCACCCTGAAGCCCACCCCTAGGCTGTTCCCCCCACCCCGCACCCTGCACCCACCCTTAGGCTGTTCCCCACCCCCACCCTGGATCCACCCCTAGGCCTGTTTCCCTGTGTTTTGGGTTTATAAATTATTTATTTGAAGCTTGATGTGCATGTAGACTGTGTTTTCTTCCATCCGATGTTAACCCTGGGAACTCCCTCCTGCTGGGTTATGCCATGACACTGGCCTACCATTGCCCTGGCTCCACCTACCGTTGCCCTGGCTCCGCCTACTGGTTCGCCGGCTTTGCCACTGGCGGGCTGGCAACCTTACTGCCCCTCCAAACTAAAAACCCACCAGCCGCCCCTGTACCAGGGGAGAATGGACCCAATCAATGATGGGGCCATCATTCCCCTGGCTTTCCCCACAACCATCACCTCCATCTTGTCAGAATTTAACTTCAGGCGGCTCATCCTCATCCAGTCCCCCACAGCTGCCAAGCACCGGGTAAGCACCGAGACTGCCGGACCTGGGTCAGATGAAAATGAGAGATATAGCTGGGTGTCATCAGTATATCGATGACACCTTACACCAGACTCCCTAACAACCTCCCCCAAAGGCTGCATATACACATTGAACAAGAGAGGGGAAAAGATGAAACCCTGAGGGACCCCACATGTGAGGCCCCGGGGAGAAGATGAAAAAATCACCCAGCACCACACGCTGGGTTTTCCGAGCCAGGAAAGAGCGGAACCATTCAAGAACAGTCCCACTAATCCCTGCCCGGTCCCGCAGCCGAGTCACCAGCAACTCATGATCAATGGTATCAAATGCAGCCGAGAGCTCTAACAGAATCAACAGGGTCGAATGACCCTGGTCCAACTCATGGGAGAGGTCATCGACCAAGGCCACAAGCAGAGTCATCTTGCTATAACCCAAATTAAAACCAGACTGTGAGGGATCAAGAAAATTGACCTGGTCCAGATGCCCCTGAAGCTGTTGAGTCACCACCCATTCAATAACCTTCCCTAAAAAGGGAAGGTTAGAAACCAGCCGATAGCTGTCCAGGACGCCAACGTCCAATGATGGTTATGACTTGCCCAAGGCCACCCAGTGAGTTTATTGGCTAGGGTGAGATTTGAACCCTGGCCTCCCAAGTCCAAGTTCAATAACTTATCCACCACACCATACTGGCTCTCCATGGAACTGAGAGACTTGGGCTCAAAGGACTAGTATTCTCTAACTTTCTCTACCACAGCAGGGAATACCGTTTTGAGATCTGAATTGATACACAAATACCATTCAAATACCTGAAAAACCTGGAATTATTTATTTATTTATTTCCAAGATTTAGTACTCCACCCCATCCTGCCAAATGGCAGCTTGGGGCAGCTTCCAATTAAAACAGATAAAAACCATAAAATACATATAAAATCCAACTGTAAAACACAACATAATAATCTCAAGGATAACACTTACCCGCACACGCCAACCCCCCCCCCAACCCACATCCCAGAGGCGACTGGCGGGTTTCAAGGCTGGTGGGGCACAGGGTGGGGCCAGAAGTGGGAGGGGCTAGGCCAACGGTAGGTGGAGCCAGGCCAATGGTTTTCTCCATAGGAACCCAGCCAAGGAGCACCTGGCACCTCCCCAATCCCCCCGAAAACACTGCTTTTCTGGGACGGCGCCCAGCACATGCTCCCTGAGGACTTGGGGAGGTCCTCTAAGTCCCCGCCTCCCTCTAGCTCTCTGGCCAGTGAGTGGAAAGCTAGAGGGAGGGAGGAGCAGGAGGAGGAGGATGTTTGTCCCCTCCCCCTCCTCCGCTTGCAGAGTGACTCATCACAAACACCGGAAGTTCTTTCCCTGCAGGCTTTGTTTACATATCAGCTGTTAGCTTCTGGCTGCCTGCCAGAGCTATGACTCATCGACTCTGCAGGCAGCCAGGAGTGAAGAGTTAAAATGTAAACAAAGCCTTCAGACTAGCAGGGAAACTCAGCGTTGCCACTGGATCAGCTGAGGAGCAGCCCCTGGCTCCCCAGAAAGCATGGGGAGACCCCTGAGGGGCTTGGGGGGAGGCATCTGCCCCAACGTCCTGTGGGAGGGGCCACCACTGCGACACCCACCCACTAACCCTCTCCCGCACCAAAAGCCTGGCAAAACAGCCAGGTCTTACATTGTCAACAAAAGAAAGGAAGGTCTGGGGACAAATGAACCCCTGCCATAAGGGAGTTCCACAGCCTTGGAGTGACCACCGAGAACGCCCTCACCAGTGTTGCCCCCCAATGAAATTGGGGGAACTCAAGACTAGCACTCCCAGCCAACTGCAGGGACCAATCTAGGATCCTGGAGAGGTGAGGTGGTCCCGTAGGTAAGTGGGGCCCAGACCATGCAGGGCTTTATAGGTAAGAACCAACATCTTGACTTGGGCCCGGAGACTATAGGCAGCCAATGCCGCAAGCAAAGCACCTGTGTTATATGCTCAAGGTGACCCGTCTCCATGAGGAGACAGGCCGCCGCATTCTGCCCAAGTTGAAGCTTCCAGACCGTCACCCAGCGTAGCCCCACATAGGCTGCATTACAGCAGTCCAGTCTTGAGGTGATGAAGGCATGGATGACAGTGGCAAAGTCGGATTCTGAGATATACTGCTGAAGCCGCCGTACCAAATATAACTGGCAGAATGCGTTCTTTGCCACAGCCGCCACCTGAGTATCCAGGTGAAGCTGTGAGTCAAGGAGCACCCCCATATGCAAACCTGAGGGACCAAGGAGGGGCGAACCCCATCAATGATGGGGGCCTCCACTCCTCCACACACACCCCCACCAGCATCACCTCCATCTTGTCAGGATTCAACCGCAGAAGGCTCACCCTCATCCAATCCCCCACAGCCACGAGACACTGAGTAAGCACCGAGACTGTCGGGCCTGGATCAACTGAAAATGAGAGGTAACATACTGATGACACCGAAGCCTGCATGTACACATTGAACAGAAGAAGGGACAGAATTGAAGCTTGCGGAACTCCACACATGAGATCCCAGGGAGATGAAGAACAGTCCCCCAGCACCACTGGCCAAGTTCTCCCGGCCAGGAAAGAGCAGAACCACTCAAGAACAATTCTGCCTACATCCACATGGTCCTGCAAGCGAGTCACCAACATCTTGTGGTCAACAGTGTCAAAAGCAGCCAATAGATCTAACAAAATCAAGAGAGTTGACCGACCCTGGTCCAACTCATAGCGACAGTCGTCGACCACCTGGATGACTTCACGGATGCTATGATGATGGCAGCAAAGAAACTCTTCTTTGCTGTCCACACAGCCACAGCGTAGGTTCTTAAACTAACTCTATGCTGCAATCTATTTCTTCAGTGCAAATGCAATGACACCATTGCTCTAACTGCCTCCCCTCTTGCTTCAGCTGCCGCAGGCCCTCCGTAAACCACAGGGACCTGCACCTCCGATACTCAGGGAGCAGATGCCTGGGAGCCAACCAGTCGATGGCCTCAGCCAACAAGATGTTCCAGAAGCCCACAAGGTCATCGAGTGAATGGCGATCGAGGTCAGAGGGTAAATCACCAAGAGCATCCCTGAACCTATCAGGTTGCATAAGTCTCCAGGGGTGAACCAACTAACCAGGTTCTGCACCTATCTGGAGGCAGACGTGTGACAGGAGACAGGCCCATAGGAGGTAATGGTCCGTCCATGACAAGGGCAACAGCACTCCCCCCACCAACAGATCCCCCGCCTCAAGGCCAGCGCAAAACATCAAATTCAGAGTATGCCCCCCTTCATGCGTCGGGCCACTTACCATCTGAGACAGGCCTATGGTTGCCATGAATTCATGCTCCGCCCCCTTAAGACTGGCATCGGCATGTATGCTGAAGTCTCCCAAGACCACCAGCCTCTGAGACCGTAAGATCACTTCCGACACCAGATTCTCTAGAGCAAGCAGAGACGCTGCAGTACAGGCAGGTGCACGGTATACTAGCAGCAGCCCCAATCTGTCTCCAGCCAAATCATTCACAAGATGGAGGCCCTCAATACCGGGTGGGTTTGTACTGGATACCTCCTAACAGACCATGTATCCCTAAAAATGATGGCTACGCCGCCTCCCCGTCCCTCCGACTGTGGTTGATGCTGTACGGAGTACCCAGCTGGAAGGTTAACCAAAATTGGCCCTGACTCAGTGTCCAACCAGGTCTTGCATCAAAACGGGGCACTCTGATCCTCAACCACCTCACTACCTGCCTGGGGGCCATCAAGGGGAGTAGGCACCAGGCACCTCTCCCACCTTGACGATTGAACAAGTCCCCCTATGGAACCATAGTTCCCCTGGCCCATCACAACCCCAATGGTGGCAGACACACACACACACACCGGCCAACACACACACACCCCGTCGGACCACCCTCTACGTGGCTGCTTCACCAGGCAGGTGAGGGAGAAACCCACCCCCATATCCCCTCCCACTGGGGGGGTAGAAACCCTCCACCCTAATTGAGTCCCCCCGCCCCCCTTTCTCACCAGAGGGTCAGGTCATCCCCCTCTTCAACCTACCCTTCTAAAAAAAGAAAATACCAAACCCCAACCAAACCCACCCTCTCACAAACCTCAACATTCTACTAGAAGCTGCAGCCACCTTGTTCCACCCCGGTTACCCAAACACCCGGAAAAAATACTCCAACATTTCCATGAAATCTAGGACTGGAAGTTGAAAAATTGAAATGGAAACCGTATTCTGGCATTTTGGTATGTGGGTGTTTTAATATTTGCAGGGATCTTATCAGAGACGAAAAAGTACCCCGAATTCTTTACTCCAAATTCGGTTGTGTTAATTTGACCTGTCAGCACCATTTTGGAATAGGCCGGTCGGTCTGCAATGCGCAGAATAGCTGTCCTTTCCCCCGTGACCATTTGTGCATGCACAGTCGATGCTATTATTAATTATTATTAATAAAATATTGATTTTATTTATTTATTAAGATTTTTACCCCGCCCTTCCCAAATGGCTCAGGGCAGCTTACAAAAACAAATAAAGTACATATAAAAGAGCATAAAAACACAAAACCCCAGCCTTTCCCCTCCCCTCCACCCCAACCCAACCACAAACCCTGCAAAAAAAAAAAACCTCCCCACATGTTCACCCCAAAAAGCCACCAGAACCCCATTCCCTATCCCTTCCTGGTCCCGTGCGAGAGTGCGCATGCGCAGAAGGGCGCGCATGCGCAGAAGGGCGCGCATGCGCACTCGCACTCTGCGCCGTGTCTGAACATCAGACACGGCACAGAGAGACGCCGCGGCGAGGAAACACGGCGTTTAGCGATCCCGCTTGTAAGCGGGATCGTCTATAAACGCCCTTACAGTGTCCGCCGCCTCCAGAAGACGTCCAGACTCGGGCTCAGAAAAATCTCTGGAGGAAGAGATTTCCATAGCATTGAGGCAGTCACTGAGAACATCCCCCCGGCAAGCCCTCACCATATTTATTTATTTATTTAACATACTTATACCCCACTCTTCCCGCCACGCGGCAGCCCAGGGCGGCTAACAACAATAAAAATACAATATAAAAATATAACATAAAACCATTTAAACATTTTAAAACATAATTAACAAAAGCAGGGGAAAACACAACCCACTCCACCCACCACCCATCCCACCCCTACCCCTCTCCCTCGCCAAATGACTGACAGAACAGCCAGGTCTTACCGTTCCTACGGAAAGCCGGGAGGTCCGGGGCCAGACGGGTCCCCACCGGGACATATACACAAGACTAACATGTGGCACCGGCAGGGAGACTTTCCCAGCTGATCACAGGGGCCACCGTGAGGCACGGAAGGACAGCCGGTCTCTCAGATAGGTGGGCACCCAGACCATTTAGGGCTTTAAAGGTCAAAACCAGCACCTTAAATTGTGCCCCAAAGGAGGCAAACCACCGCATTCTGCACCAGCTGCAGCTTCCGAACAGTCGTCAAGGGCAGTCCCACGTGGAGCGCATTGCCGTAATCTAGCCTCGAGGTGATAAGAACGTTGACGGGCATCAAGATAAAGCGTAGTCACCTCGGACAGTGGCCAAGTCTGAATCGGAAAGAAAAGGTCGCAGCCTCCTCACCAGATGGAGTTGGTGAAAGGCAGTCCTGGCCACCACCACAACCTGACAATCCAGGCTCAGCAAGGGGTCCAGAAACGCCCCAAGACTGGGAACCTGACTGACAAGAGGTGGCCGGACTCCGTCAATAACAGGAGTCCCAGTCCTCTCCAGGTTACAAGACCGGCCAACCATCATCATCTCAGTCTTGTCTGGATTCAGCTTCAACCAGCTCAGCCTCATCCAGTCCCCAACAGCAGCCAGGCATCAGGTAAGCACCGAGACTGCAGGACCTGGGTCAGATGGAAATAAAATGGAAAAAAACCCAAAACGGTACGGTTGTTTATGAAAACCCCTGAAAAAGAAGGGTGTGTGTTTTTTTTTAAACAAGAACAAAACCAAAAGTGAATGGTGGGCCTTCTGCACACCCCTAATAGGTAAGTTCTCTTCATGCTATCACAAATGACAAGATCATAAAATAAATTGCAAAGAAACATTACAAAGGACAGTTAAAATCGTTGAAAAATTAGCAGCTAAAATTAATGAATGAATCATTTAAGATGAACAATAAAGTATCCTCTAATAGAAATTCAAACCCAAGGCAGAGTCTGATTTTGTTTGATAAGAGCACACACCTAGCTACTGGATGAATTGCTGGATGTGGTTTGCCTCCCAATGAAAACCACAGTCTGTCTGATACTGGCAAATGAGACCAACGTTTATTTGCATGGGGCGGGGGAAGTCATTTTCTATTAACCTCCTTTTAGAACGGACAATCAAAATAGTAATGGAGAAGACTCTAAACCTCACCCTCCGCCCCCTACATGGGCATAAGCATGGGTTATTCAGAATATTTTAATATCTGCCCATAAGAGCGTTGGCGTGCATCAAGATAAAGAGTAGTCAGGACATTGGCAATGCCAGAGATGGTCATATATCCCCCGGCCCATGGTGGCTCCTGCCACACATGCTAAAGCGGGACAACCTGGAGTCTTCCCTCCCACCACTAGCGAGAAGACGACTTTCCTCACCTCACAAGATGAAAGACATTCCAAATGGAAGAAACGGCATGCTGGGAAATCAATTCCCATTTAAACCTTTGGATAATCTGCACAGTTTTGATCATTTATTCCATTCACAAAATTTGGGTTTCCGAGTCACAGAATTATTATTTTTTTGCAGAAGACACAGGGCCCTGATTCCAGTCAGTCACCTCCTAAGTCTCGAGAGGCTGCACGGACTCAGTTTTCAACTGAATGAACCTACAACCTCTGACAAAGATCTTGCCTTTCAAGCTAGTGTCCCCAGGAGGAAAATAATCCAAAACAGAGGGTCAAGATCTGGGATTTGAGTCCCCACCTCATTGGATCGGAGGAATTTTCCATTGGGGGTGTGTGGATTTTGTTGCCGCACTGCGGAAGGAAGCAAGACCATAATCATTGGGTTTAAAAGGCTGCACTCGTTTAACTGTTAAATAAATGCTAAAAATCTTTTGGGAGGGAGAGTTCCCCCCCCCCTCCATAATAAAAACCTGTTCCAGGCGTGCATAGCCATTAACTCTGGGAGGTCCGGAGATACAACCCGGTCTCCTCTCCTCACGCATATCCGGGACCGTACTAGTTCTGCAGATTAATTGGCTGCACTGACCTTAGCCCCTAGGAAAGACTGAGCGCTGGGCTACTCCCCTGCCTCTTCTGCTCCCTCCTTCCCCATATCATAAGATGTCTCACCATTCTTGGCTGATCCTTCCTGCAAATTCCAACTTTCCACTGGACCATCAAGTGCGACAAAAACAACCAACAACTTGTCTTGCCTATTTAGTGCAATCACTGGGGGAGCGAAAACCCCAGCTCTCTCCATCTCAGCCAATCAGAGGCAGCTGGGAAAATTCCTTCCCAGCCCCAAACTGGGACCAGCGTTGCTCACAGTGCGGCACAGCCTTCCTGGGTGGGTGGTCGGTGTCTTTGTGAATCATGGCCGACAACTCTGCAGAAGGTGCAAGTGTGAAGAGTTTCCCAGCCATAAGCTCCAACCCAGCAAAGGACAGGAGTGGCCTCACGCTGACCTGCCTCTTTCAAATTGCAGCTCAAACTCCCTCCATTTTCTTTCACAGCAGCTGTTTTAGTACCTGTTGAGTTTAGCGCAGGGCATTTTCAGACAAGACATTCTCCCTGCAGTTGACTGGGATCACCCTTCTCGAGGTCCCCCATTTCTCGCGGGAGGGTGTTCTCGGTGGCGGCGGCGCAGCTGTCGAACTTCCTTCCGGCAGAGCTCCATTTGTCCCTGCATCTTCCCTCCTTCCGGCATCAGTGTAAAGCCTGGCTGGTTTGCCAGGCTTTTGGTGGGGGAGTGGGGTTTTTTGAGACTGCTTGTATTTATTTATGTACTGAAAATTATTGTTTGTATTTTATGGTTTTATTGATTTTAAATTGTAAGCTGCCTTGAGCTGCCATTGGCAGCCGTGGGATAGGGGTGGAATGATAATCATAAATAAATAAATAAATAAATAAATAAAATTATTCATGTTGCAGGGCTGCAGTGTTGCCCTGCAGGTGCCCTGTAACATGTATAGTGGGTGGGGAGTGTCTTGTCTGAAAATACCCACAGTCTGGTGGTCACACGTATTTGTGTAATGTTGCTTACGTGGTCTTTGCTACTCCTGCCTGCTGGCAGAGAAACCAACGGGCCTCTTTCTAGAAAAAAAAATGTACAAAAGTTTTCTTAAAAACTGTAAACAAAACACAGCCTTTCCCCCCAAACTCATGACAAAAAGTTGTCAGTGTTTAAAATGCTTGGTTTTCCCCCCAAGAACTTTAAGCCCTGTTTATGTATCTATGTTTTTGTGAAATTCTTACTAAAATTAATTTGAGGTTTTGCATTTGCTGATAACTACGGGTGATTTCGGACGTTACGGGTGCCTGATTCACCACAGTGGATTCCCAGAAGTGGTGAACCGGCTAAACCCCCCACCCCACCCCCCGTGGGCAAGAGAGGTCCCAAACAGATGTGATGGGAGCGGGACCACGGCAGGGAATCGGACTCGCAGACCATGGCCCGGGGCAGTGCAACAGACGCTACGCCGATCCCGGGCCGTGGTCAAAGCACCTGGAAGGCGCCGGGGCGGCTCGTTCCGGCTGCTGCTGCCCCTCCACCGCCTCCATGTGCAGCATGGCCACCGCCTCCTCTGCCTGCACCTCGTCCACCTCCTCCCTTGCTCGCTCACCCTCCGCTCTCCTCTCCCTTCCGCCTTGCTCCATCCCGCCACATCTCCCTGCTGCTGTGTGCCCTTTAAATCTCCCTCCCCGGCCTGTGGTGTTGCTCGTTGCCTGGCAGCAACGCTGCGTGCTTTGTCCCCGGCTGGGAATCGTGTTTCTTGATTCCGGCCGGTGGTTGCCATTCAGTCGTTACTTTTTTTTGTTTCCAGGTGGGAATTGCTTTGACCACGCTTTTGGAGATGGTCCGGGCCGGAGCTCCGGAAGCGTGGTTATTTTTGACCCCTGGTGGGGATTGACTGTGGTGAACATCTGGCGCCCGCGAAACAGACTTTCAGGGCGCTTTGGCCCCACCGCGGGATTGACCGTGGTTCACTGTGGTTGACTGTGATCTCGTAACGTCTGAAAATACCCTATGTGGAAAAGAAGGTGGGTGGGGGGGGGGTCATAGAACCATAGGCTTATAGAGCAGGAAGGTACCATATCTAGTACATCCCGTTGTACAGAAGCAGGATAAATTATACAGTGTGATGCTCTTGAGTTTAACTTACACAACTCAAACTTCTGGTTAAGTGAAAGAAGTACGTTTTCATCAGCTCCAGGTCAAACAAATGTATTGCTTCTTGTGTTGGATAAGTAGAATTCTGTGTAAAATATACCCACCTAGCTAAAAATAACAGGACATTTGAGTGTATTAAAGATTTTTGGTGACATGCAGTTAAAACACTATAGTATGGTATAGAATCTGAAGCACGCTGAACAGCCTCCAAGCTTGCAGTGCAAGACAGTAGTGCCCCCCGCCCCTTGCAGTGCAAGTCCTGCTGTTCAAGTGAATGACAGGAAACCAGAGCACTGTGCATTGTGTTGAAAGCTTGGAGCCTGTTCAGCGTGCTTCAGATGCCCACCAATCCTTTTGAACCATTCAAGAACCAGAAAAAAGAAAACGGAACCATTCATTCCAAGCTTATCTAATCATGCCCCTCCTGATAAACTGCTTCTAAAATATCAGCTAGACAGGACGACTGGATTCAGCACTTTTAGTAAAACGGTTTCACGCAGGTAGAACACCCCCAGAATCAGCTGGTTTCAATGGAGCCACTTGGTGACAAGTAGAGTAATAGTCATTCTGGGTGGCAGAACAGCAAAGGCTTCAAAGTTCAACAGTTATTGTACTCACGGGGAAATATAAATCACTAAATATAAGTGTCTAGGAGTTGCCAGGCTGCTTGAGATCCTTGCTTGGTTGAGCCCGTTTTGGGGAGGCCTCCAGCACTGGCCAGATTGGAAGGTGGTGTAAGGAACGCACGATGGCCATTCTGCCCACACGATCATCTTGTCCTCATCCCTAGGGGGAATATCATTCAGTTTCATTTCCAAAAACGTGTTTGTTTCCATGGAGTTTTATAAAGGATTCTACCGTTTTTATTTTTTCGTTGTATTTTATTAATAATAATATTTTTTTAAAATCATCGCCCATGTGCAAAATAGCAACCAAAGTCGTTCTGCGCATGCGCGTCCCTTTTCCAAAATGGCGCCAGCAGTGATGGTGCAGGTGCAGAATGGGCGCCCCCCCAGAGGGCATTTTGCGCATGTGCAGCAATTTTTAAAAAACTTTATTATTATTTTTAATAAAATGAAAAAATAAAAATGAAAATTAATGAAATCAAATGAACGTCATTTTCTTATTATTTCATTGACCCATAGTTACAAAAACAAATGGGGCTCCATTCATTTTCGTAATTAATCAAACAATACGAAATTGCACACCCCTACTTATCCCTAATGGTAAAAATATAACTACAAAATCATGAATGGGACCAATAGGGACCTGTTTGCCCTCTCAAACGATACCACAACTAGGGGAACACTCCACAAAACTAAGGCTACTTTCACACGTTTCCGGGGAGGCTGGAAAACTTCCGTGAGTGCAATCGTGGGTCTAGTCTCACGGGAATTGGCACACATGAGAACGTACTATTTCACTTTTATCCTGAGAGAACACCCATCATTTTAAAAGCTAGTACATTGCAGGACCCAGTCATGCGGGAGTGTTCTCACGAGATAAAAGTAGAATAATGCATTTTCATGTGCGCTAATTCCCGTGAGAAGAGAGCCGCGCCGGCATTCCCAGATGTTTTCCTGCCTCCCTAGTAACGTGTGAATGTCGCCTAACTGGCAGCAGATGGAAAACTAACAAAAATAAGTCGTTTTTCATTCAATGTGCAATTAATATGTGGAACTTGTTGCCGGAAAATGTTATGAAGGCCAGTAGAGTAACTGGGTTTGAAAAAGGATTGGATAAGTTCTTAGAAGAGGAGTCCGTAATTGGCGATTAGCCAAGTAGGTTGGGGAACGTAACACCTCTGACTGTTGGGACAGCGGGGGAATGGATCACTCAGTTATGACCTGTTGGGCACACTTCTTTGTAGTGTCCGATGGGGGCTAGCAGCGACGGCCTTACTACAGGGCAACCTGGGGCAACTGCCCCAGACCCTGCTTATTTTTCTACTTCCAGAAGCCCGACATCCACATCCGTTCCCGATTTCACCAGGCCATGGTGCAGGAATCCTACTTTCTCCCTGTAGGGCCCCAAACATGATCACCTCTAGGGCCCGGCAGAGAGGGGTCCCAGGGAGGGGGTAGGATTACCAAGGACTCTACATTTTATTTTTGCTCTGGGTCCCACAAATTCTTAGGCAGGCCCTAGTGGTTGCTGTTGGAGACAGGATGCTGGGCTAGTTGGATCACTGGTTGGATCTAGTAGGATACTTCTTATGTTTTAACTCTGAAGCAGGAGGTTTTATGTCTGGTCTACTCGCTCCCCCATGCTACCAGCGTCTGGTAGAATTATAGATTCTAGCCCTTAAATTCCAGCCACCTGTGAAAATCTACCTCATTGTAGCTCAGTGATGTTTTGGCTTTGACCAAATCCTGCAGCAGGGAGTTCCACAGTCTAGTTAAATGTTAGATTAAAGGGGAGGGGGGGAATCCTACAGGTCTCACTAACAGTTAAATTGCACCCCACACACCTCTTGTGGTGCAGAGTTAACCAGGCCAGCTAGGGCGAGCCCTGCTTCACAGCTGCAGGTGGCAAACCTCGAAGGATCTGGTCCCACAGTCAATGACAGCCGTGGAATTTATTCTATTTGCTTTAATTGGGGCAGGATTAAGGAGTGGATGAAAAAAGAGTTTTGCAGGCTCAGGCTCCTAACCCGACAGCTTCTGACACAGTACAGGGTCCCAGACTGTCTCGATAACTAATATTGTTGCAGGTTTCCATGTTAAAATAAATTTTAAATAATTTTAATAGGCACTCATTCACACGAATGGAATTGCCGACTCAGAAGCAGAGCGAATCAGGCCAGCTGAGACCTCCCCATTTTTTTTAAAAAAGGAGCCAAAATGTTAAGAAATATTGACCACATTCCTTTGAAATTAATAGTATTTCCTTTGGATTACTCACTCTGCTCGGGCCTCAACATCTGGCGCAGTTAAAAAGCAACCTGGATGGCCAGAGTCTGCCACTAATTTTGAAGGGAGGAAAACCAATTTAAACTGATGGGCTCTCATAAAATAATGGGGCGGGGGGGGGGATCCCATTCATTGCGTTAAGCAAAACCTGTGAGGCTTGGAAGAGAAGTGAAACCGCCACCTGCAAATCAGAGGCGTGACAATATCACATTCCATCCCCCCAAAGGTGACTTCAGAGGAGCAGAGGGGAAAGAGCATCCAAAAATAGAAGCTTGTAACAGGGATCTGGTTTAGTAACCACAGACAATGCCTGCTATTTTGGGTGCTGTGTCAGGTATTCGGTGAGCTACCCGAACGCCCCCTCAAAACCAGTATTTACCTTAATTGATTTACCGGTTATAACTTGGCAAATCCGGCTTTGCTCTGGCTGCCTATACACTTTCGGGCCCAATTCAAGCTGCTGGGGTTAGCCCTTAAAGCCCTAAACAGTCCTACCTACCCGAGGGATCGCCTCACCCCCACATACCCCCCAAAACAGGTCTTTTTTTAAAAAATGCGACCAAAAGTCATTATTTCAGTCCCGGAAGTCCGTATTTCAGGACATTGGGTACCCGGAATCGGGCACTAATCGGCTCCTGATTTGAGTACCGGAACTTCGACAGGAGAACCCATTCGTGCAGTTACTAATAAAACAACTGAAAGCAAATAAGGCGCTTGGAAAAGATTATACATCCCTCCTAAGTTGCTGAAGTCCTCTCCGAGGTGCTCTGTCATCAGGAGGGTGCAGGGTAGAAATAGAACGAAACAAATAAAATACAAATAAGGAACTGGTGGGCGCCAGTGTTGTTGGCATCCTCTTTTCACTATGATTGATAGAACTGGCAAGTTTCCTGCAAATTGGGGTTCAGCTATTTTTGTACCTATTTACAAAAAAAGGGACATAAGAATATAAGAAATGCCAGACTGGGTCAGACCAACGGTCCATCGAGCCCAGCATCCTGCCTCCGACAGTGGCCATTCACGGGGGCCTGGGAGAAGCATCCAACAGGTCACCATGCTATCCATTCCCTGTGGGGCATCCCCAGGCTCCCGACAGTAAAGGGTTTTGTTCCCCAGTCCTATCTGGCTAATAGCTGCTAATGGACCCATCTTCCAGAAACTTGTCCAAAACTCTTTTAAACTCAGCTATACTGCTAGCCTTGACCACCTCCCCTGGCAGTAAATTCCACAACCTAATTGTACGCTGAGTGAAAAAATACTCTCTTTAGTCTGTTTTTACTCTGCCACCTGCGAGTTTCAGGGAGTGTCCCCTAGTTCTAGTACTAGTTGAGAGGGCAAATAACCATTCCCTGTTTACAAGTTCCACCCCACTCATGATTTTATAGACCTCTATCCTATCTCCTCTCAGCTGTCTCTTCTCCAAGCTGAAGAGCCCCAACCTATCAAGCCTCTCCTCCTACGGGAACCCTTCCATGCCCTGGATCATTTTTGTTGCCCTTCTCTGCACCTTTTCTTGTTCAGCGATGTCTTTTTTGAGATGGGGCGACCAGAACTGCACACAATATTTGAGGTGCGGTCGCACCATTGATTTGTATAGAGGCATTATGACCTCCTCAGTTTTATTCTCTATTCCCTTGCGAATAATCCCTAACATTCTATTTGCTCTTTTGACCGCTGCAGCACACTGGGCTGAGGATTTCAGGGTATTGTCCACAATCACCCCCAGATCCTTTTCCTGAGTGGTAACTCCTAGCTTAGTACCCAGCATTGTGTACTATGTCTAGGGCATAGATCAGTTCCAGGAAATTATAGGCCCATTAGTTTAATTTTCCAAATTTGACTTCATTGGTGGCAGAGGCTGATCCAGAAGTGGTGTGGATGGGGGGGCTGAAGTCCAAAATTGTTATAGCTAGCTGGAAGCAGTCAGACCCTGGGTTAAGGGGTTTTGGCTCCTCTGTGAGAAGGCGGTGTGGGGTTCTCCCTCGCGGGCTGGGCGGGACAGCCACTGGGTAGGGAGTGGGTGGGCCAGTGGGGTGGTTCTGCAGCCATTGGAGTCGTGATGGGTCGGGACAACTATGGTTCCTCCAGGAGGCTGGTTAAATCTGTGAGAGGGTACAGGTGTTTGGTGCCAGTCCCCCTCACTGGCCCCGGGCAGGTGGTGTGGTGATCAAGAATGGGAGGGCCCCTGGTTTGGGACTGTTGATGATGAATGCGAGGTCGGTGGTTAACAAATCCACAACAATCAGGGAGTTAATCCTGGATCAGCCAGCCGACCTCATGTATATAGAGACCTCGCTGGACACTGAGTTGGGGCCAACTTGGCTGACCTTGTTCCAGACGGGTACAGCATCAGCCCCGGCCAGAGGGGGAGGGGGTGTAGCTGTTGTTTTTAGGGATACCTGGTCCATGAGGAGGTATCCAGTGCAAACTATCTTGGGTATAGAGGACGTACATCTAGTGTTTGATTTGGCCGGAGACAGATTAGGGCTATTGCTGAGATACCGTGTACCTACCTGTATGGCAGCATCCCTGCATGCTCTAGCAGAATTGGTGTTTGAGGTGGTCTTGTGGTCTCCAAGGACTTTAGTCCTAGGGGACTTCAACATCCACGTCGACACCGATCTTGGGGGAGCAGAGCGTGAGTTCATGGCCGTCGTGATCACCATGGGACTGTCTCAGAGGGTTGTTGGCCTGACACATGATGGGGGACATACCCTGGACCTGATATTTTGCACTGGCCTTGAGGCAGGGGATCCGGTAGTGGGGGAGGTGTCAGCGGTGTCCTTGTCATGGATGGACCATTACCTCCTCTGGGCCGGTCTCCTGGTGCATGCCTGCCCCTGGAGAGGTGCTCAACCAGTTTGGTTGGTTTGTCCCTGGAGTCTTATGGAACCAGAAAGAGACCGGAATGGTATCAGGGAAATACCCCCTAGGGATGTGCGAACAGAACCAAGTTCGGAAATTCGGTTGGTTCGAAAATCGAGTTCGGTTCAAAAGTTCAGTTCAGTCGACCGAACTATTCGAGTTCGGTCGAATTCTGAATTTCTGAACTGAGTTTGTACATTCAAAACCGGGTTTTTTGGCCTTCCGAACTGGTTCGGATTCGACCGAACAGTTCAGTCAAATTCGAGTTCGGTTCGGTCAACCAAACTATTCGACTTCGGTCCGAACTCCAAACTTCCAAACTGTGTTCACACATCCCTAATACCCCCCAATCTTGATGGCCGCTCACTCAATGACCTTGTAGCCTTTTGGAATACCTTGATGACTGAGGCCATTGACAGAACGGCTCCTAGGCATCTGCTTCCCGAATGATGACAACACAGGTCCCCTTGGTTTATAGAGCACCTGCAACGGATGAAGTGGGAGAGATGGCGGTTGGAGCGACAGTGACACCATACTTGTCCTGAAGCCGACCAACTGTGGCTTAGCGTAAGTTGAAGAACCTATGTGGTGGCTGAGGCACTTGGCTGGTGACAAGTAAATACTTTTCCAACCCCACCCCAGCCATGATGTATGCAGGTGGGTCCAGTGTAATGTCAGCCATGGCTGACCAATGGGGGGACTGAAGCGACTTCTGTCCCCCCCCCCCCCCCCCCCCCANGGGTCACCTGCTTTTTGGCAGCAGCTGTCAAAAAATGCCAGATTTTTGTTTGTTCTATGGGCTCAGGGGACTCTTTATCTGTGGTGTTAAATACCTATTTTGGTAATGCTATGATGTGTATATCATCATTATTATTGGTCTTATTTATGGTGTAAATACATTTGTATTTTGTAATGGCCTTTGACGATACAAATAAAGTTTAATCAATCTTGCCGTTACTTGTTTCGACTCTAGTTGGAAGAGTTAATCTTAGTGGGGAGATGGCAAGAAGGGT
This sequence comes from Sphenodon punctatus, assembly GCA_003113815.1. NCBI lineage: Eukaryota > Metazoa > Chordata > Lepidosauria > Sphenodontia > Sphenodontidae > Sphenodon > Sphenodon punctatus. The sequence goes on along the minus strand of QEPC01011901.1, from coordinate 25,961,997 downwards.
TGGAGAAAGATGACTTGGGGGCAGGGCAGGTGTCAAGATCCCAGTTTTCCCATATCTAAGGATGTCACAAAAAGGCTGGTGAACGTTTGTTCTCCACTAGGAGTGGGCAGCAGTTGCATTTTTTCATTTTCATTTTCTGGGTTAAAAACCCATCCATTTGGGGGTGGGGGGGGTTGTAATAACCTCTTTCATTTTCATTTTATTTTTTGTTTCATTTTTAATTAAAAATAAAAAGATTTTTTTTAAAAATAAAAAAAAATCACTGCGTGTATGCAAAATGGCCCCTGGGGCCATTTCATTTTAAAAATTAAAACAAATATTTATTTATTTATTTCATGTTTTATAACCCATCCTTTCCTGCGCAATGGGTTGGGGGCAGCAGGCGGAGAGCGCGAGGTGATGGAGTCTGGTCCAACTTTGTGGGGGGAGTTTCAGGAAGTGACGCCGGCCGATGCGGCAGATGTCTCGGGGTCTGTGAGAGCCACCAGTTGTGAACTTGATCCTTGCCTGTCCTGGCTGGTGAAGGCGTCCACGGAGACGTTGGGGACGGTGCTGGCGAGAGTGATTAATGTGTCCCTGCGGCAGGGGAGGCTGTCACCTAGCCTCAAGGAGGCTGTGGTACGCCCCCTGCTGAAAAGACCATAATTGGATGTGGACTTGTTTCTAACCTTCATTGGATGTGGACCAGCTACCGATCTGTCTCTAACCTTCCCTTTTTAGGGACAGTTATTGAGTGGGCGGTGGCGATCCAGCTCCAGGCGCGTCTAGATAGCATCGGTTTCCTGGACCCTTTTCAATCGGGGTTCCGTCCTGGCTATGGCACTGAAGCAGTGTTGGTGGCCGGTTGGCAGGGACTCAGCCTTGGGCAACTCCTGCAGCTGGGGGGGCATTGCCCCTGACATCCTAGGGGGTGCACCGCCCCTGCGTGAGAGAGTTCGGGGTGCAATGTCACCAATATGCTGATGATACTCTTTTTTTCAGCTGACCCAGACCCTGCTGTCTCGTTGCTATCCCAGTGTCTGGAGGCCATGGCGGAGTGGATGTGGCAGAGCAGACTGAAGCTCAACCCCAATAAGACGGAGGTGGTGGTGGTGGGGAGAGCGAGGGAGGTGTCGCCCTCCTGTATCTTAGCAGGTTCGGAGTCTGGGGGTGATATTGGACTCAGATCTCTGCCTGGATCGACAGGTGGAGGTGGTGGCGAAAAAATCCAATACCAGTCAATACCAACCAAAGGAACACCCCAAAGGACCCTTTGGTGCAGCCCATAGGTGGCGCCAGGCTGGGCCCATCTGTAAACCCCCCCCCCCCCCCATTGGACAGTTTGCTGGGGGAGCTGATCCCGCTCCCACTACTGCCTACAGGGGCGAGGGCAATGATGGTGTTCAGGGCCCCGAAGAAGAGGGGTGGGGGTTGGTATAAATCACTGTGTATGTGCAAAATGGCCACTGGGCCTTTGTGCACACTTTTCCAAAATGGTGCCAGTGGCGTCTGCATCATTTTGGAAAAGGGAAGCCAGTCTGAACATGCACAGACTGGCTTCCCTTTTCCAAAATGACTGCTGGCACCATTTTGGAAAAGGGCGTGCATGCCTAGAACGGGGCCCAGCAGCCATTTTGTGTGATTTTAAAAAAATTATTATTATTTTATGTTTTATTAAAATTAAACAAAACATGAATGACAGCGGACATCTGTCATTTGCTCTTGGAACATTAGTTACTAAAACAAATGGGGTTCTATTTGTTTTAGTAACTAATCAAAGCTAAAAGAATTGCACATCCCTATACTCCACAATCACAGAAGGCAGGGCAAAGGGGGAATGGGCTTAAAGTGCTTCAGTGAAGATTGCAGTTAGATGTTAGGATCAACGTCCTAGCTGTAAGAACTGTGCAGCAATGGAGTAAGTTGCCCAGGGAGCTTGTGGAATCTTCGTCCGGCTCCTGGGATGTATTCGACACCCAGCTGGGCAAGCTATGATGGTGTAGGCCGAGGATGACCTAACCATGAAGTCAGACTAGATGACCCATGAGATCCCGTCCCCCATCCCCCAGTCCTATATTCTAAAGACACCTCTGTGTGAATATTTGCCAAGTGCTGGGAAAACTGTCAGCCCCGCAAGGAAAGGCTGCCGTATCTCCACACGCACAATTGCAAATTCAGCAAGCAGCCAGTCAATCAGAACTTCCCATCTCTGACTCACGGTTCAGCCTTTGGATGCCACCTGAAAACTTTTCACAGATGTCCAAGTTTACATTACAAGTGGCAAGAAGCCCTGTTTGCTACTTTGCTTGCTCTGAAAATTCACAATGTGATTCCAAAGCTCTCCGGTATGGATTGCTTACTGACCAACATGAGAGAGTAAGATGCTTCTGTCAAACACCGCTGCAAGGAAGTGCAGACAAGAAGCATATTCAGCTGTAATACAAGGAGAACTGAACTGGCACCTAATTTGGGACTGGCGGATAATGCCTGCATTTTGGGGCACCATTTTGGGTATCCAAAATGGCACCCAAATACTTTCCAAGAACCCCAAAATGAAATTATGTTTTCTGGTTTTCAAGTACCTGAAATTACTAGAAAGCACCACCACCCCGCCAAATACCCCCAAATTTTCTGAAATCTGAGACAAGGTGTAAAAAAAATGGGCTGGAAACAGCATTTCAGTATGTTGGTATTTCAGCATTTCAGGTACCTGATTGGACACTGTTTCAGGTACTGAGAAGTAGCTGTGATTTTCACGTTGAATCAGGTACCGCAAGTTGAATCAGGTACCGCATGATAGACGGACTAGACTCTGTGTAAACTGTATAACTGTGACACTCTGCCTCTGCCACCACCGTCTTCTGCTCTCTGAACCATCTTCACTCCTTCTCTCAGACTTGAGCTCCCTCCCTAAACACGTATACTCTGCTACCTCCCTCCCAACCATCAAATCCCTCCTAAAAATCTACCTCTTCCACCAGGCCTTCCTTAATTCCTCACCCCCATCGATTGCTCCTTTATGCTTCTCTTACCCTCCAGGATCCCTTGTAACTAAGCTAAGCAAGTGCCCCCCTGCAACTTCTCAGCTTCATGATCCTCTCCCCATCTCCCGGTATGCTCCTCTCTCCCTCGTCCATTCTAGATTCCGAGACCCTTGAAGCAGGGACCTGTCTCGAATTGTGAGCGTTCAACACCAAGAATGGTCTAGCTTACCAGCCCCCAAGAATAGGACATGGCTTCCGTCCACCAGGGCCATGTCCCGAAAATCTCAAGCTGTGGAGACAGATAATGTCAGTTTGGATTCCCCACTGGGTTTATTTTCAAATGAAGCAATCACTGGATCAGTTCCTTGTACAATAATTTGAGGTAGTGCTGCTATTTTAATGAAAGCACCGGCACATTTCTTTGGGGTTTAAATGATACATCCGTGGCAGATCCACTGAGAGTATCAGCTGACCCACGTTGCCAACCACCCAAAAATGCCCAACCTCACTGAGGCGGCCTCCCAGCAAATGCCGCCATCACTTATGTGCCCAAACCTAAGGTTTTCTTGCAAACACACATTTTTCCTCCTGCCTCAAAACCAGAAGAAGGGCTGACCCAGCCTTTCTGGAGCTGCAAGCATAGCACAGCTCTGAAAGAACGACACCAGCCATGTAATTATTATGGGCTGGGCCAGACTGATGGCTTGGCTAACGACTGTTCGGCATACACTAAACCGTATCCCCTTTTCCCAAAGGTTCTGTTTCTAGATGAACGTGAAAGAATGATTTGGCTGTTCCAAAATATCAATCGGTCTGTTCTTTCTAACTTAGCTTTATTTGCTCACAAGGCTAAGTTGATTAGAACTAAACATCCTCTAATTCACCTGTAAGATACATCCTTGATTGTCGAAGTCTATTTGATATGTATTCTTCTGGTGTAGGTTTTTGTCCATTTTGTATGGTGTTGTTTTTTTTTAATGTCTAGGCCATGGTGAGAGTCAGTGGGTGATTTCAGAAGTGATGCGTTCCAATTCACCACAGTGAATCCCACCCTGGTGTGAATGGATTCACCACGGACTGTGGTGACACGTGCAGCCCCAACACAAGTGACAGGATCGTGACCACGGCCCGGGGGCAATCAGAGAGAACATGGGCCGGGGGAACACAACAGACATGCAGTGGAGACGTGGGCCGCGGTTCGAGCCCCAGAATGCACCGCGACTGGGGTCAATTCCTTCCACCGCGGCTGCGGGTTTCCGTTCAGAAGTTACTTTTCATTCACCCCTGCCGTGGTGACCATTCACCACACTTCTGGACCTCCTCCCGCCCTGACCTCACGAAGTGTGGTTAGCTTCACCCCGGGCCACGTTTGACTGCGGAGAACATCTGGATGCGAGCAAACAGACATGCACGGCGCTTTCACCACCCCCCGCGTTTGACTGCGGAGAACATCTGGATGCGAGCAAACAGATGTGCACGGTGCTTTCACACACACCCGCGTTTGACTGAGGTTGACTGTGGTGGACATTCACCACGTCACTTCTGAAATCACCC
>QEPC01011901.1:25936251-25956341 GCA_003113815.1 Sphenodon punctatus | reverse complement strand
CTGCTCCTAGCTGAGTCAAATGACTTCCCCCTCCCTGCTACATTTGGCCTTCCAGTGACCTGACAGAAGACCATGTTTTAGCCACCCGAACACAACCGAACGTGATTCGAATTGAACGAACTGTTCGGCCATTTCGTAGTTCGGTGTTCGGTTCCGTTCAGTGTGTTCGGCCATTTCGTAGTTCGGTGTTCGGTTCCGTTCGGTGTGTTCACCATTTCGGTGTTCGGTGTTCGGTCCGTTCGGTGCGTTCGTGTTCGGTTGTCCGAACAGGCTGAGTTCGGGCCGAACACCGAACTACCGAACCGCGTTCGCCCATCCCTAGTGGACATTCACCACGTCACTTCTGAAATCACCCAGTGTCGTAATAAAATCAATCAATACACTACACCAGAAGCACCCTTATCTGAATTTGAGGAACTCAAAAGCTATCTTCTCCTCAGACTGGATGAGACATCTGGGTGAGAGTAGCACAGAGCTAACTCACTCCAACTAGTCATAGAGCTTCTCCCAGGTCTTTTAAGAGAAATTTGGGGGGCCGGATGGGACCCCACCAACCTCCCATTCTCACGTCACACCTTTTGAATTCAACTTCTGCCGATCAAGTTGTGCTTTATTTACACATACGTTACTTTCAATTATTTAACTCATATTTTCATGTATTAAGAAAGAAAATTATTGAGGGGGTACAGAACTTGAGGTACAATTGTAACTCTCTCTTAACAGGGATAGCTTCTTCTGCTATTAAATTATCTGTGGAGTAGAAATGCTGCCCTCAATGCAGCTGAAGAGGCTGGATGGCCATCTGTCAGGGATGTTATAGTTGTAGTCAGCCTGCGTCCAAGCAAGGGGTTTGACTAGATGACTCTCAAGGTACCTTCCAACTTTATGACTCTATAAGCACTCAAAGCACTTTGCAATCATTACGCTTTAATGCTTGCAACACGTCTATGGGGAAAGAAAATCAGTAAATATTATTGCTCCTATTTAACCAATGGGAAACTGAGGTCAAGAGAGAGTAACTTGCGGAACTTGTTGCCAGAGGACTTTGGGAATGCCAGTAGCACAGCTGGGTTTAAACAAAGATTGGATAAGGAATTGGTCCATAAACAGCTATTAGTCAAGAGGGTTGGGACAGTTGACTGCTTGACTGTTGGGAGCTTGAGTAAATAGCAGAGAATTGATCACTCAGATATGACCTCTGCTATCTTTCTCTGAAATGAAAGATGGTGGCTGCTGTTGAAGACAGGAGACTGGGCTGGATGGACCATTGGTCTGACCCAGTATGGCACTTTCAATGTTCTTACGGAAGACCCTCCACTGAGTCTATGGCTGAGAGGGACTGCAACATGGGTCCCTAGCTCCATGCATTATGGTCTGTCCCCTGGACGGCACTGGCTTTGGAACAATTTTGATTACTGGGAAATGGAAACTAAATATTTCTGGCTGGAAAGAATGAAAGCTATTTGGCTTTTGGTACTTTTTTGGGGGTGTGTGTGTCAAAAATCAAAAAGTAAGCAAGGGGGCGGGGAGGGGGGGGGCTCAGAAAATTCCAGTTCCACCCCCTTCAGAAACACCCAAGTTGTCAGAACTGATCATGTTCACAAAAATTCCCCCAAATGCGAAACTTGTCAAGAAGAATAAAATAATTCATAACATCCATCTCTTCTTCTTCTGTCTTTTTACCCTTGCATAACGTAATGTTCAGCTGATTTCGTAGAAAGAAAACTGCCCCTGCCTGCTCTGCGTAGAATGGGAGTTCTTGAGTCCCTCGATATGGAATTAAGTCTGACACTTTTAAAAAAGAATCCACAAAACTTGTGTGTGGGTAATTTCAGACGTTATGATACCACGACCAACCACAGTGAACCCCCTGTGGTGACTGCGGTGCCGTAACGTCTAAAGGGGTTCCCACCAGATGTTCACCCCCGTGAACCCCTTTGACCACTCTTTCAGACCTCCGACCACGTCATAACTTTTGATTGGCCACTGGCCAGAATTGGCGAAAAGTAACGTCTGTTACCTTCCGCTGATCCCAGGTCACGGTCCCGACCACGGGAGGGGATCGGGTGCAGCAGCCGGATTGGCCGCTGTGCCCACCCATCTCCCTGAGGGCGTGTTTTAATTGACCATGCTTTCGGACCTCCGACCACGTCATAACTTTAGATTGGCCACGGGCCGGAATTGGCAAAAAGTAACGTCTGCTACCTTCCGCCAATCCTGGGTCGCAGTCCCGACCACGGGAGGGGATCAGGCGCAGCGGCCAGATTGGCCACTGCATCCGCCCGTCTCCCGGAGGGCGGGCGGCCAGGAGAGTGCGGGGGGTGGGGCTGTGCAGCACAGCCTGTCTCTTATACACATCTAGATGTGTATAAGAGACAGGTATAAATGTTTGTTAATAATAACAACAACAACAACAACAACATTTCTGATATTTGGCAGAAATGATCCTGAAAGTATGAGATATAGCCCTGCCAAATATCGTGTACACTGGTTGAACTACAAAGATGTTCAAGTCAGACATACATTTACCACCAGGACCCTTTATCCAATCCTTTTGAAAGTTGGCATAGATATTGAACATGGAGAGAGGTATAAACTTGCCATGTTTCATCTAAATTATATGGGAGACAAAGAAGTTACAACCATGAGTGTATATGCACATTTTTGCAAAATAGCATAATTCAACTGCTTATAAAATCTGATTCCTTTATCCAATCTGTCTGGAATTTGGTATACTTAATGCCTTCCATTTGAGGTACATTCTCCCCATATTTCATATAAATATAATACAAAACAAAACGTTACAGCTGAAAATGTGTTTTCTATTAAAACCAATGGAAATCAAAAATGAAAGCAAAAACAAAACAATTCTTTAAATAAACATTTTCTTCAAAATTATAAGATACAAAAAGTACAGAAAAGTAACAAGTGTAATAGAGTGAGGGGGGGGAAGGCACAGAAACATTCCTCGGGTGTCTGTAATAAAATCAGGGGGTATCATTCCAGGTGGTATATTCAAACTGAATGTAAATTAATAGGGAGCGTTCTCTTTTCCATGTTCACATGTTCTGTAATTAGAGTCCAGCTCGGGGTCCAGGTAGCATAGAATTCCTCCAACTTGTCATATAATCCAGCCGCAATTCTATCCATTGACAGGACATACCATAATCTCTGAATCCAATTAGATACATTTGGTCCGTCAGGAGTTTTCCAAGTGAATGGCGGATAGAATCATAACTTTTCCTGCAGGAGCATTAGAGTGCTTTTCCAATTCTTTTGGCCATAACCCCAACAGTGCTGTTTGTGGCGGAAAAGGTATTTTCAGGTTAGTATGTTTACAAAAACAAAATGTTGATGTTTTTGAAAACAAAAACGACAGATTTAAATAATGAAAACAAAACAAAAAAAGACATGGATCCCTGGTGCACAGCTCTACGGCTTTGCCCATTTTGGTGCGTCCATGTCGAACCTCTAGCTTTTACATAACAAGGGCCGTAGCTTTGCAGAATTGGTAAAGTAGAATCTTTGTTAACTGGATCCCACAAGGGACACTTCTGTCCATCTTAGAGAGATGTCCCAATCAGACAGAGGAGACCAGGTTGCCATCCCTCTGTTTTTTGACTGAGAGGCTCTGGAGAAGTCCCAATTTCTCTGGATCAGCCAGGGGTGCACATGGCTATACCTGGAGAACCAAGTCCTCCAGGGGACAGCGCTGCCAAAAAAGGGATGGGATTTACCAAAAAAGGGAAGGTTATAGACTAGCTGATCGCTGGCTAGGATGCCAACGTCCAGTGATGGGTTCTTGAGCAGGGGCTGCACTACCACCCCCTTGAGGCAGTCCGGCACCCTGTGATCCCCAAGGGAGGTACTGACTATCCCCGCCAGCAACGGCCCTACTGTCTCCCAGCTAACCTTAACCAGTCAGGAGGGGCATGGATCTAGTTCATAATAAGTGGCTCAAACAATTCCAAAAGCATCCCCAACATCTGTGGGCAACACATCCTGAAATTCATCCCACAAAACAGGACAAGAAGGAGCTTCTACTGCCTCAGACTCACCCACTGCTAAAAAAATTGCATCAAAACTGTGGTGAATTTGAGCGATTTTATCTGCAAAAAAGTCCACAAACAAATCACAGCGAGCATTTGATGATTCTAAGTCCAGGCAGAGGGAGGCCAGATTGACCAGCCCCCTCACCACCTGGAACAGCTCAGCCGGGCAGGACAGCGGACACGAGGGCAGCAAGGAAAACCTTCTTTGCTGTCCGCACCACAACGGCATAGGAACGTAACCAGACTCTATGCTGCAATCGGTCAAGTTCTGTACACAAGTGATGCCACCGTTGCTGTAACCGCCACCCTTCCTGCTTCATCCTCTGCAGCGCGTCCGTGTACCACAGGGACCTGCGTTATCGGTGATTCGGGAGTGGATGCCTGGGGGCCACAGTCGATGGCCTCCACCAACACAGAATTCCATATGGTCAACCTAACTGGTTCTGCACCATCTCAGGGGCCACCATGGAGGAGATAATGATCTGTCCACAACAGGTTTCACAAGTGGCTCGAATATCACAGGTTTAAGATAAACGTACGTCTCAAATCGTACGTCTCAAAGACCGTGTCGTTGAAAACATCCTTACAACAGGGGCATTTTCTTTTGTTTTGGGGGAGTCCTATCCTGCGCCCCTCAGTAATTGCTGTCCACCTTTGCTCAAACCTTAGCTTAGTTAAGGCTATACGCATCGCATAGGCATTTTAAGATCTAGCAGCAGGTATTTCTCTACCCCCTCTCCTCCTTCCCAATGGATACCCCAGGGGGTATCTGGGAGGAGCACACAGTTGCCAAGTCATTTTGGCGAGCAATGTCCTGTATTCTCAGACACATCTGAAATTTGTCTGTTGACAAGTGTAATCTCATATCGTCTGAGATATAATACCCAAGTCCCAACTGGTTGAGAGTGTTCATCACAAAACACAACCAGGGTAATTTACAGGAGGGAGCATAATCTTCTAAGAGACACATCTTGGAGAATCTAAGGGGGGAATACGACAATAATTTAAGCCAAAACGATAGCAATCTAATCTGGATTTTAGATAAGATAGCCTCCTGTCCTGTTTCTAGTCTCAGGAAAACTGAGGGCATGGACGGCTGGAGTCCTAAAAGAAAAGAAAAGATTGTTCTGCAGTATTTCAACTGCAATGCCTGACTCGCAGCCCCAGACCCGTACAGGGACTGAGAGTTTACCTTGGCATCATATGTCCTAAGAGGATCTCCCCGCCTCTGAGACATGAAATTTGTTAATTTATCCTACAGACTGGATGACTTTAGTCTTAGCCCACTGGAGATGGTACTTCCAGGATGGAGCTACAGAGAAAAAAAGTCCTAGATATTTATAGTACCTTACCCTCTCCATCCTAACTTGGCCCATCTGCCAAGAGTGCTTCTGTGTTCTTCTACCCCATGCCAAGATTTGAGTTTTATCATAGTGATCCGTAGTTTGTTCTGGACACAAATTTGGTCTAATTTAGACAGAGCTCGCTGTAAACCAACTGGGGTTCTTGAAATTATTGCTGTATCAGCGGTGAACATCAGTATAGGGACCATAGTTGATAAGAAGTGAGCGGGATGGAAATTATTATTATTATTATTATAAACACTTGTATAGCACCAGCCGTGTACCTGGTGCTTTACAGAACAAAGATAAAGACGCGGTCCCTGCCTACAGCTTACAATCTAAAAAAACAAGGAGGGGGCAACAAGGAGAGGGGACAAAGGGAAGACAAGGGAGAAGCAAACGAACATGCAAGCGGCTACGAAGTCTCAGGTGCTCGTGCTTGGCTTGGTTACAGTTAGGCAGGAGTCTGCAAAGGAAGGTGGACCGTGTGTAATTGGGGGAAAGCAACTAGCAGGCATTGGCACGGGAGAAGTGGGTCTTGAGGAGGGATTTGAAGGTGCGGAGGGAGGGGGCAAGGAGGATGTGGGCAGGGAGGCAGTTCCAGGCTTGGGGGGCAGCGAGGGAGAAGGGACGAAGGCGATTAGGGGAGCATGGGAGACGAGGGAGAGTGAGGGAGGGGACAGAGGAGGAGCGGAGGGTGCATGCAGGAGTGCGTAAGGAGATTAGGGCTGAGAGATAGGGGGGAGCTTGGCTGTGAAGTGTTTTAAAGGTGAATACCAGGAGTTTAAGCCGGATGCGTTCAGGAAGGGGGAGCCAGTGGAGAGAGGAGAGGTTGCACGTGGTCAAAGTGACGGGCTGAGTGGATGACCTTGGCAGCAGAGTTTTGGATGGTGATAAGGGGGGACAGGTGAGACGAGGGAGGCCAGTGAGGAGAAAGTTGCAGTAGTTGAGGCAAGAAATGACCATGACATGAACAAGGGTTTTGGCAGAGGAGATAGAGAGAAAGGGGCGGATCAGAGAAAAGTTATGGAGAGCGAAGAAGCAGGAATTGGCAACAGAGTCAATGTAAGGCTTAAAGGAAAGATGAGTGTCAAAGATGAAGCCCAAGCTACAGGCTTGGGGAACAGGATGGATGGTGACTCCATCGACGCGGATGGACAGGGAGGCGGGAAAGGAAGAGGAGGGAGGAAAAATAAGGAGTTCAGTCTTGGCAATGTTGAGCTTGAGCTGGCGTTGGGACATCCAGGCGGAGATATCAGAGAGTCAGTTGACAAAGTGTGAGTGGACAGAAGGGGAGAGAGGGGGTAGAGAGATAGAGCTGAGGCCCTAATATATCATTCATAAACCAGTTGAACAAAGTCAGGGCAAGGACGCAACCCTGCCTAACTCCCTTGGATGTTGAACATTTTGAGGTCAATTTGCCTCATAGACCCCATCTCACTTGAAACTAGGTGTCAGCATAGTAAACTATCAAAAGATTGAGTAATATAAGATCCAGGCCCAACCGAAACAATTTAGAACATAACAGATCCCTAATCACTTAATCAAACGTGGCTGCTAAGTCAACGAAAGCCACATCGAGAGAAGCTTTCTTGACCTTGATGTATTTATGGCATAGAAACTGGAAGGTGAAAAGATGGTCTTGCGTAGAATAGCCAGCTCTAAATCCTGCTTGATGTGTGTAAAAAAATATCATTTTGGCTCACCCACTCAATGATATGTCTCAAAAGATGTTTCCTAAAACACGTTGCTGAGTTACTAATTAAGCTGATAGGTCTGTAACACCCTAGTCTGTCCCTTTGGTCCTTCGTGAAAATTGGAATCATTGTATTCCCTCTCCAGGAGTCAGGGATTATAGTAGATTCTATAATGGCATTGAACCATCTGCCTTGCCCCCTCCCTTCATACCTTCAAATCTCTCCTTAAAACTCACCTCTTTCGCTCTGCTCTGTCTGACTCTTTATCCTGCTGAGCCACTATTCCTATACCTACGATCGGTTTAACCTTATCCTTGCCACATGGACCTGCCTGCTGTCATTCTCATCGTAACCAAGCCAAGAACGTGCACTTGAGACCTCGCATCTTCATGAATGTTAGACCCCTTGTCTCTCCCTCTGTTCCCCTTCCTAAGTCTCTCCCCCAGCTCCTGTCTCTCAGATTGTAAGCCCTAGGGGCAAGGACCGTGTCTATTTTATTACTTTGTAAAGTGCCAGGTACACTGCTGGCGCTATATAAATGTTTGTTAATAATAAAATAACAACTAGGTTGCCAGTAATGGAGCCCACCAAGATTTATTCCCTACGTAAACCTCGGCTTGTATCCCATCTGGACCTGGGGCGTTACCTTTTTTCAAATCTGTGAGGTACTCTGGGTAAGTGGTTTGGGCACCTGACTTTAAAGGTTAGCAGTACTGGTTCTCGCTGAGTTAAGAGAAATGCATTATGGGACGCCCACCTCAAAACCAAACCCAGGGGAGCTCAAGTTTTGCTGCATAAGTGCATTACACAAGAGTTGTCCTTGTACAACCTGGCTTGTGACAACAGAGTTTGGGTTCCGGCAAACAGTACTCCATCACAAGGTATGTATGTCTGAACAGAAACAAGCGTTTCTATTGTGGCAACCCAGCCAACGAACATGTGCGTTAGCTCACCATGACTTGTAATCCATCTGGAATTTTTAAGGCCTAATCCAGTTCCCATTAAATTAGCGGAAGGACTTGTGTTGACCTCAATGCTCATTGGATCTGACACTTGTAAGAGAGTTCAGGGAGAGAAACACACTACGTACGCTTGACGGTTACCATATGGCCACCATCCTAGGAATTGAACTGGGGGCCTTCGGAGCTGAAAGCCTTTCTCCCTAGCGCTTGAGCTAAACAAGAAGACTGTAACGGGGTTGTAACAGTCTCATATATTCTGTGGCAAGAGCTCAGTGCGGGATGCTAAACCTACCCTTCCATTCCCTGCACAGAGGAAAATTGCCCCGAGCCAAAGCTGAATTTTGTGCCGGGTTTAGGGTGGCCACCGACGCGTCCACAGAATACAGGATATGGGGAGAGGAAAGGTGCAGCTGGCTCCGAGTTCTTCCCCCAGCCAGGGCTAAACAGCACGCGCTGGGCGAGGGGTGAGGAAGGGGATGCAATGGTGCCAGTAAAATCCCCGCCATAATCCACCGGGATGGGGCTGGGCGGATCAAAAGTGGTCCTGTCCTGGAAAATCTAGACATTACAGTAACCCTAGCGCTCCCCCAGCCCGTGTGGAACCGCCAGCTCACCTCCGAGCCCACAGGCTGCCAACACGGCTATTTCCACCTGGAAGTCATGAGATCATGCCTTGATCTCACGATCAAAACCGTGAAAGTGGTAGCACTGGCCGCGTATGGAAAAGAGAAGACAAAAACTCACCCTTCCAAACACAGGACTGTCCCGTTCAAAGCAGGACCAATAGCCGCCCCGGCCTGGTTGTATTGTGTCGGAACCCAGCATTTCATTTGGTCCAATCCGAAATCGTAACGAATGGTCAGTCTGATAGTTTGTTCGGATTTCCAATTGGACCGAATGAGTGTGGCCATTTTTGGCACATAATGATGCTGCCCATATTCAACATGGTGGCACTGGCCCCATTAGGGGCACGGACAGCGCCATTCTGCACATGTGCAGTGGCACTGCCCGTACCCAAAATGGCTATGGCACCCGGTGAAAATTGGTCCAATTTGCATGTGCAAATTGGTCCAGCAGTCATTTTGCACATGCATAATGGACTCGCACCCCCCAATCAAGAGAAAGGGCAACAGCTCCCACAAAATGTTCCACAAAAACAGAACTGTTGTTTCAACCCAGTCCAGTTCTGAGCATCTGAGTCCACACCAGTCAACTTTTTAAAAAGCCTCCAATTTCCCGGTTATATATTTTCCCACTGAAAATTTAAACTTATACTGAGCCATGGATTCATCAGCTGTTCAACAGCATTCCTCCTCTGCAACCAGACCATTTTGATTCTTGCAAAGGCTACATGGAATTTACACTCTACTTTATGAGCCAGAGCACATTCTCTTTACGAAAATGGTCATAAACCTTCTTGCTGGGACTTCCCAGCTAAATCCATGATAGACCAACTTTCAGTCAGAATGGCGTTTTATGGTTGAATTACACACTCCCTGAAAAACTAGCTTTATAATGGAAATACTGACTTACTTTACCCAGAGCTGAAGAATAGATGCTCTATAGATTAGAACTGCAAAGCAACGTTAATACTCATACGTTCCACATTATTAACACTTCGATTCCTTCCTTTCAGAATGCATATGCCTTAATCATCGCTAATGATTAAGTGTTAGTGTATCATTGCAATTATAGTCCAAAGCTACAGGAAAGGGGTTCGTGACTCAAGTCATTTAAAAATAAAACACCTCCCCACATGCATTTACTAATGATTTAAATCTCATTAGCATAAACTGAGCATGGAAATTAGTTGGGTTTCTGTGATGAAGATCAGGAAACCAACATAGATAACACACATGAAACAAACATGTATATATCAGTACTGCATGTTAATATTTTGTAGCTATGTTAGGTGACATACCACTCAGAATTAAGAGAAGAATGTAAATAAGAGAAAATATTGAATGGAAACTTTGTACGTAAGCGATATGAAATGAGAATACATTGTGAGCATGTAACTGAAGGGAAATTCAAAAACAGACTGTGAGCCCCAAGAAGACAGTCACTTTGTTTGAGAGGAACAAGTTGAATCCACAAAACTGATTAACAATTCAATAGGGGATGTCACTGCCAAAAGTCATTGTTATATGACTCAAGACACCACCTCTAGGAAAACTCTGGAAGAACTGAGAAAGGTATTTAAGGGTCATCAACAGACAAAGAAGAAAGATTAAATCTTCCTGGAACTGACCAACTGTGCAACTGCCAATAAGAACCCAGCTCGCAACATCAAGGGGCTGTCAAAGAAACTTCTTTAAGACTGAACTGAACTTTAAGCGTACAACGGCATAGGGTTAAGATTAGCTTAGAACTCACCTAGTTAGAATTGCGTTATCTTTATATATCATTTATTGCACTCTTGACATAATCTTGCACTGTATCTTAATCTTGATTCACAAATTCTCCAAGCGGAACAGTCCTAAGCTAACCTATTGAGTCTTTCCTTGTCCGGAAGCCACTCTATCCAAGGACAGAGTTGGAAGGTACCTTGAGGGTCATCTAAGTCCAATCTGCTTGGAGGGAGGACTACAACTACAACATCCCTAACAGATGACTGCCCGGCCTTTTTCTGAAAACCTCCAGTGATGGAAAGTCTATGAGCTCCCTAGGCCAATTGTTCCAATGACAAACAACTCTTATTGTTAGGAATTTTTTTCTCAATAGTGAACCATAATCTCCTCCTGAAATTTGAGTCCCATTATTTTGAGTCCTGTCCTCTGTAGCAATGTAGACAACGTCCCTGCCATCTCCTTGGGGGCAAGCCTTCGGATATTGGTAGACTGTACACATTTTGGCTAAACATACCCGGTTCCTTCAACCTTTCCCCCGGAAGACTTGCTTTCGAGACCCTTTATCTATCTTTGTTGCTCTCTGCTGAACCTCTCCAATATGTCAATGTCCTTCTGACAACGAGGCCCCCAGACTGGACACGACACTCGGGGTGAGGTCTGACCAGTGCTGAATCGAGTGGAACGATTACCTCTGCTGGCTTGGAGACAAGATTTCTGTTAATTCAGCCTAAAACTGCATTTGCCCTTTTCGCAGCCCATTTCTGAGGTCCCAACACAAAGGTCAAAAACAACTTGTGGCCTTAAAAAAGAGTGAGAGATCTTCAAACTTTTTTTTTTTTCTCTTTGTCCCCGCAGCTGAGATGTGGAGAGACTAGAGTACCATACAGCTTCAGGATTGCCTCCTAAGAAACCGTGGAATCTCCAAAACAAGGCCTTTGTGAAAAAGCAGTTCCGTTTGTAAGCAGAAAACGCCATTTAACGGTAAATATAGGTTGCTTCAGAACATGGAGCGCTCAGCTTTTCTACCCGATTGCAGTCCAGGATCTCAACTCTGGTGGAGGCCACTGTAATCCTCTTCTCCAGGCGAGCGTCGGGAAGGGAGACTTTCGGTGTGTGAGATACATGGGTGTGGGTGGCGGGATCGGGGTGTTTCTTCACTGTTTGTAAGGGTTAGAGTATTTGCATTGTTTTCTAACTCAGGCTGTGTGCACACATGGTGCGGTGCGGCGGCGAGACCAGCGAGGCAAGATGGGGCAGCGGGGAGAAGCCAGATGGCGGAAGTAGAACTGGTGCGAACAGGGAATCTGCTGCGGCTTCCCTCGCGCATGTCCGGGAGCAAATTCCTGCCCTGAGATGCGCGAGGGAAGCGGCGGCAGATCCCTGTTCGCACCGGCTCTTCTTCTGCCATCTGGCTCCTCCCCACTGCCACGTCTTTGCTCTGCTGCTGCCACCGCAGGTGTGAATGCCGCCTTATTGTAAGCTTCCCTGAATCCTTCAGGTAAGAGATGCATAAATTTAAATAATAATAATTCTTTCTATCATACTACACAGGATACAACGTTCTCAAGGGTGCCATCGCTGCCGCTTGAGATGATCCTTCTTACCAGTAAGGAAACAGCCTGCCATTTGTGTTCGCCTACCGACAAGACCTGGAAGAGGCTCCACTTAACTTGGACCCCAAAATTGTGCTGGGATAACACGCCTGCCCCCTCAAAAAAACCTTCAAAGATTCTACTCAAGGCTGAAAATGGATCCTACAGGTGGAACAGCCCCACTCATGTACTGAGAAGAGAAAAAGCATCTGTGTAAGAAGCTGGGGGCGCGGAACGGTGACATGAGGTCATCTGGGACGCCATCCAACATCTCGGACTTTGTACGGCTTCTTGATCCCCACTCTGCAACATCTGGGGCGAGGAGCGGGACTAGATTATTATTATTAGCAAGCAATGTACCTGGTGCTTTACAAAGTAATTGGATAGACACGGTTCCTGCCCTAGGGCTTACAATCTGAGAGACGGGGGGGATATGAAGGAAGGGAAACAGAGGGAGAGACAAGGAGCGTAACATTCATGAAGATGCAAGGTCCCAGGTGCATGCGCTTGGCTTGGTTACATCGAGAATGATGGCTGGTTGGTCCGTGTGGTGAGGATACGAGTACACAGAGCTCAGGTAACAGATTATGCTGGATGGAGGGTATCGGCAGGAGTTAGGTGAGGGGACGAGAAGTTGGGGAGGGCAGAGCGGAAGAGGTGGGTCTTGAGGAGGGATTTGACGGTATGGAGGGGGTGAGGCGGATGTGGGCAGGGAGGGAGTTCCAGGCATGGGGGGCAGCTAGGGAGAAGGGACGAAGGCGGTTAGAGGAGCAGGAGAGGTGTGGGAGGGAACAGAGATGGATCGTTGGCTGGCGATGCAATTCCCATGTCGTGTGGAGTGAGCATTTATGAAATAGCTATGCTACTGATGTAGTATCTTTTTGTTTCAAAGTTAACGAGTGGGGCTAAGGTTTCTGATGAAATATCCTTTTCTAGCTGAAAACAGCATTTTAACGAACCCCAAAACGTTTTCCCACCCTCTAGCTTTCAGGTCCATGAAAATTTCTGACTCTGAAAAATCTATGCCTTATTTTTAGCATTTTGAAATCAACAGTGGAAATGTTCCATTTCCCCCCCGAGATTAACAAAACAAAAGTATTACCCTTTTTGAAAGCTTCAGAATATCCACTACAGAAATATCCACTGACTGTATTCGAAACCTGCTCCTGGACCATCACCCTGATGGCTAGCTGCGCTCAGAAACCAGCCGCTGTTTGGGAATCCCGCCACTGAGCCTTAGGTCGGTGTGTGATCAGGCCTGTTCTGCGGAACTCCCTGCCGCCAGATGTCTGTCTCCGTTCCTCTCTTCTCTCCTTTAAACAGCACCTGAAGGACTTCAGGTGCTTTTAGGACCCACAACTGGTTCCCTGCAATTCCTTCCTTTTTAGCTTCCCCTTTTAAATTCTTTTTAAATAGACTTGATATTGGGCATTTTTACACACATCTTAAAAGTTCCGGATCTTCAATTTTCTGGTTTTACATGTCCACAAGTAAGTTCCGAATGCATTTTCTCACACACACACACACACACACACACACACACACACACACACACACACACACACACACACACACTGCCCTGAGGCAGTTCCTGGATGCATTCTTCACACAAACACTGCCCTGAGGCAGCCTAAAGTAGCCGCAGCTGTAGATGGGAGGGGCTGCCATGGAAACCAAGTGAACACAGCTGCCTGGAGCAAAGCAATTTACCAGGAAAACCTTACACACAAACGTTCTGGGAGAAGTTCTACGCAGAAGTTCTATCTAAGAGCTGGATGTTTAAGATCTGGGTGAGTGATTTAGACACACAGAAACTTCAGGATGTGGCAGCAAACATGCAGGAGAAACGTATGTGTAAAAACACCTGGTGATTTATATTACTCTATTTTATGCTTGTGAAGCGGTCCGATTGCCATTTGGCGGCGGCGGCATCGTGCTATAAAAATAAAATATTTATGATGATTAATGATAAACCTTTAAAAAATGGTTTCGTCAAAGAGAATAAAAAAGCTTTAACCGCTTCCCCTGATGAGCCACTCACGAGAAAAGATGACCAGTTCACACCTCTTTTGGGCCAGTGTTGCAAGCTGACTGAAGACTCAGGAAGACAAACACACCATTGAGTTTGCACCCAAATTTAATTTTTCTCAGGTTTAAATTTTCAACCAGGAAAGCCAGAACCATTTTTAAAAAAAGAAGACAAAAGGAAAGCATGAATTGTACAGCACTATTTGGAGCAAGAAGTGTTGTTTGGCATCCATCCTGTCCTGTGGTCAGTTTCTCACCGCTCTAGAAACTTTTCATTGACTGATCTATTTTACATGGTAACACAAAATGATCCGCCATATTGACTTCACTTTTAAAAAATTACCCAGCTAGTCCCTTTTATTTCTTTTTCCAATACACCTCAAGGTGGAAGGTAATTCTTGCAAAGGCAGGCCACCATTAGGAGGGAGAAATAAAGGTTTGTTAAAAACCAAACCTCTCTGCCAATTGTACAGTCTCATTCTTTCATGACTCACGTAGACTCAAGCTAAATTCTGGAGATTGGGTTTAAACAAACTCACTCAATGTTAGACCGCAGTTGCATCTGTGTTTGTATACGGCAGGAAGAACAAGAAATGGTACCAGCAAGTATTGATCTTCATGTGTAATGGCAGCCATCTTGGCCAAACATAGACCTTGGGATCTAAGCTGGGAACACAGTGAAGTGTACGAGTCTTTGCCCCTTAAGTGTACGAGTCTTTGCCCCTTAAGCAGGGAGACAGACTCAAGAACTACTCTGTAGTAACCTCTCTGATCTTCTGTGGAGAGACCTGGCAGCAAGACGTACCTCAAGCCTTCAGCGTGGTAGGTAACGGGTCCGGTACAAGGACCCATAAAGATCAAAGTTGAAATGAGTACCTGCAAAAACAGCTATACTTGTCAAATTTCCAGCACCCAAATCGAACGGAATATTTTGGTACTTTTCGGTACCGGAACAGGTTTTCTATCGGATATACCAAAATACTGATTTTTGTCCTAATTTCATCCCAGATTTCAGTTTTTTTGGGAGAGTATTATTTCAGGATTTGGGGTAATTTTGGATACTTGGGGGGGAAAAAAAATCAGTAATGGAACCTTTGTTTTTTCGACTGCTTGATTGGTATTTGGGTACCAATTTGGATACCCAAAAATGGAACCCGAAAGCATGGGTATTACCGACAGGTACCTAACGAGGTACCTGTCTCAGCTCTAGTTAAGATGCTTTATGATTTAGTTGCTAGGATTTCTAATTGCTCCCAAACACAAGACGAAAAGAAAAAGCAGACTTTGTATTGTTCTACATTTCATGTTTACTCCAGCTTTGGTAGCCCCGGTTGACAATTTGTCCTTTATATAATGAAGGATCCTTAGGTTATTAACAAAAACAAAATCAGTCACTAGACAAGTTCCTTAAAAAATTTTTTTACCTCATGTCAGCTCTGTGTGTTGTTCACTCTTACCAATTAACTAAGGAATAATCATTAGTAAGCAATTAGTTGAAAAGTGATAAATATAAATTCAGAAGGGTTTCTCTTTGTTAGGTATGAAGTTGGGGAGGCTGGGGAAGCAGAAGAATTTACAAGTCACTTTCTTACAGATGAACATTTATTTTCGCCAAAAGCATTCGTCTTGGAAAAAGTTGGCTGTTGAGAATATGTGGGCTTTTGTTTCATTCCATTCTCCGATCTCTACAAAAGTTTCACACACACACCCCGACTTTAGTTTAATTTTGCTGGCCTGCCAGTTGGGTGGCAGCCAAAAAGGCTATCCAGTCAGACTTTGCTGTGATATCCTAACAATGGTAGGGACACCAAGGGTTTGTTTATCTTGGAATTAATATCCAAAAGGATAAAAACGATTCAACTAATTTAAGGGCAATAGAAAGAAATGCGACAAAATGAACAAAAATATCAGCGAGTGTCATGGAAACGATCAGCAATATTTAAGTCAGAAATTCTCTGTGTTAGGAAACTCTGCTGAAAGAAAACAGCTGGACATAGTTCAATACTCTAAATTAAAAACAATCTAACAAGGTCCATGGGGAGAACTCTTTCAGCTGCATAGTGCAGGCCAGATTCATTTCTACCAAGTCCATGTAATAGTACTCAAAGCTAGAAAGGAAATGCCTCAGAACTGAGGTAGCCTCTATCAGCACATTTTCCAATTCCTCACAAAGCAACGTAGCTATTTACAACCCTTTTTTTTCTCTCCCTCCCACACATAAATTTATAACCTTTTCACTTTTATGCTTCCATGATTGGTTTTTCTAAAAAGGAAAAAACAACACAAAACCCTAGCCAGAGAATACGCCTAATCTAGTAACATCATGTTTTAATAAATAACTGGCTACTTCTAATAATATTAAGCCTCCAGGAAAGTTATATCAGCCAGGAATATTCCAGCTTTATAAATTCTGCAGGAATTTGGTGTGAAAACAAAGCTGAATTAAAAATGCTGACCCTGAGCTAACAAGAAGTTAATGTTTCAATATAAAAATAGAAAATTGCCCTCCCAACACAAGGTTGGAATATATCAAACCCTTTCTTTCTCTGTCGATTGTTCTCAAGGCTGGAAGGCTCCAGCACAATTGAAATGGCTGTCTAACGCAGGAAGAGACATGCAGAAGAATTTTGAGTCTTTCTGAAGACTTTTTTTTTTAAAAAAACACCCTCTTTTAAAGTGATTTCATTCCTTTTTTAAAAAATAAACATTTATTTAGGAGTTGTCGTCACTTACCCCAACACTGCTCTGGCTGTGGGGCACAAAGCAATGAGGGCTTCCTGTATAAGCCAACGCTAGGGACTCAGTCTGTGTTGGCCCTTGAATCTCTAACCTATCTTCCCCGGTGTGCCGCTTAGTCTCCCAACCCTGCCTCTCCCACATGCACCCATCGTGGGTGCAACGTGTTGTTAAACCGGCCAGCCTTCCCTTTTACCTCCTGATCAGTGGGAAAAGAGCCTTCGTAGATGGGCACCTTGAAAAATAAAAACACCAGGAATCATCAGTGTTCGGCTGAAACAATTTGCAGATGGGATACGTGGGGTTGGCATCTTCAACGCCTTCAGTTGCGGCCAACCCCAGGTGCTTGGTGCTATGTGTCTATTGAGAGCATGTATCAAGAATAGATCGGCTATACAGGTAATTACTCTGGGCTTTCAGGGAACAACTGACAGCTCTTCCATGCGTTTGTCAAACTGGAATTCTCTCTCGTCTCTTCCAGTTTAACCAAACATCCTGTAAAGGAGGAACTACAAACCGCTCTTGGGATTACTGGTTTCAGCAATGGGGCGCATGGCTGAGAAGCCAACGCTGCCTTCACATTCTGTTCTACTATACAAACAAACAAAAAAATGACCTTGGCTTCTCTCCACATAAGACAACTAATTTATAACCATGGATAAACAAGAAGTTAACTACGTTGGGACATACCTTTTCCTTGATGGCCTATTTCTCCCCCACCCCCTCCCTCCCTGCATAAGATTTAACATGATAAATAAAAACTTGATTCTGTACAGATAATTCCATATTTCAGAAACACATACTTGTTCCATGCCAAGATAGGATCCTGCTTTGCTTGTATGAAATGTGGAAAATATTATTTTTTAAAAAAAAAAAAAGAAAAAAAAAGTGATAAAAACCCAAATGCATATCGCTAACTACAGGTCTGTATATACACTCTTTTGAGCCACCTTTGACACGGATTCCTGGTGAACAGGACAGACCAGCGAGCCCAAGTCCCTGTTTTTTCCAACAGAGAGCAGGGAAACGCTTGCCAAGTGGCAACGTAGTAAAAACTGTACATGTTGTCCATTAAATTAAAAAGCAAAGTCACTAGATGGTAGAAAAGTGAGAACAGGTGCCTTTTAACTCTTTTGTTCTCAGAGTCATTTTCCCCTCCCCAAGTTGCCCAGTTATCTCCATTGTCGTTGCAGAGCCAAGAGCAAGAGGCTAAAGAGAAGGACCGCTTCCGAGAGCGTCACGCTGGAGGCGGACGACGTGCCCGTATTCTTGTTGATCTTGTTGGTGTCGCCCACCACTTCCGTTACGTTGAACACGATTTCGGGCGAACACTGCTGGAAATCGCAGCCACTCCCACTCTCTTCACCGCTGCTTTCGTCACCTGCAACACACACACACACGCTTGTACAATCGAATGATATTTCCCTTTAGCATCTATTTTGAAGACAGCCGTCCTCAACTATCGGAAGGGCTGTCAGCACAGAAGATGGAGCCGACTTGTTCTCTGTTGCGCCTGAGGGCAAGACTAGAACCAGTGGGCTCAAATGACAAGAAAGCAGATTTTGGCTATTAATTATTAATTATTATTATTATTATAAGCTTTTATATAGCGCCAGCGATGTACCTGGCACTTTACAGAGAATAAGATAGACACGGTCCCTGCTCGAGAGCTTACAATCTAAAGACAGGGGGAGGGGAGACAGGGAAGGGGGAACAGAGGGAGAGACAAGGGATGCAACATTCACGAGGATGTGAGAGCTCAGGTACACATTCTTGGCTTGGTTACAGTAAATTGGGAGTTTGCAGATAACAGGTGGGGGATAATCCTGGGTGGGGATGATTAGCAGGAGTTCGGAAGGGCGGAGTGGAAGAGGTGAGTTTTGAGGAGGGACCTTAAGGTGTGGAGGGTGGGGGCCAGGCGGACGAGGGCAGGGAGGGAGTTCCAGGCGTGCGGGGCAGCGAGGGAGAAGGGACGAAGGTGGTTGGGGGAGCAGGGGAGGGTGAGGGAGGGGATGGAAGAGGAGCAAAGGGCTCGAGCAGGGGTTCGGAGGGAGATCAGGGCAGAGAGATGGGGGGAGCGAGGTTGTGAAGGGCTTTGTGGGTGAAGACGAACAGACACTGCCTAGGGCAGTGGTGGGCTCTCTCCTTTGCTGGAAGTTTTCAAGCAGAGGCTGGACGGCCACCTGCCAGGGATGCCTGAGCTGCGGATTTCCTGCATGGAGCAGGGGGTTGGACTAGATGCCCCCTGAGCTCCCTTTCCAACTCTAAGATTCTATTTTATCAGACTTGGACACTGTCATTCTAGCATTTGTTCCCTTGAGGTTAGACTACTGCAGGGGTGGATAACTAGAGGCCCCGGGGGGCAAATGCAGCCCTCGGCAAGGTTTAATGCAGTCCCTTTCCAATTCCCGGATCCGGTACTCGATCCACTTCCTACCCCCAAGTACTTAAACCTGAGCTCAGGGTGAGGGAGCGGAGATGAGGGTATGCGCTCAAGGAGAGGGGGGGACAGATCTACTAAACAGATCCGTATCTGGAGCCTCCTTTTCTTGAGTACACCCCCAACTTCTACGCATCCCTCAGAGCTCGTTATAAATTTCAGAGCGGCCCCTGGAAAGGGAAGAGGTTCTGGGCCCCTAGACGACCGGAACGCACTCTACACGGGGCTGCCCTTGAGGATGGTTCGGAAGCTGCAGCTGGGGCAGAAGGTAGTGGGCCAACGTCTGCTTGGGTTGGGTCGCCGGGAGCAAATCGCACACCGGTTCCAGTCTGCGCTGGCTGCTGATCGCTTCCCAGGCCAAGTCCAAGGGGCTGGTCTCCAAAGCCATAAATGGCCCGGGCCCCACATTAAGAGACTGCCTTCTCCCTTATATGTAGGGACCCGAGGTCTCTGCACCAAACAATCTTAAATTCTGCAAACAGTGAAGCCAAATTCTGCAAATTCACCGCAAGCATTAATAACGTGCATAATTAACATGATTTGCACAACTATATATGCTGGGAAGCAAATTTGCAACAGGTTTGACATAGAATCACAGAAGTTCCCCAGAAGGCCTAGAAAGCGCTGAAACCGGCAGCCACAGTCAGCGCTGAAGCCGCCGGACCGCCGCCGCCCGGAGCGCCAAAGGTAGGCGATCCCTGGGTGGGGAGGTAGGGTGATCCCTGGGGTGGGGGGTGGTTTAATACACACCCCACCCCAGGGATCACTCTAGTACCACAGTACCTACCTGCTGGTGCGGGCTCTGGGAAAAAATTTTTTAAAAAAAATCCAGGCTGGGCAGGGTGGGTGGGGGGTGTCCCCGCTTCCACCCGCACAGCCTGGACTGGGG
>QEPC01011901.1:25886612-25934931 GCA_003113815.1 Sphenodon punctatus | reverse complement strand
GAAGACGAGGAGCTTGTGAAGAATACGCTCAGGAAGAGGGAGCCAGTGGAGAGAGGAGAGGAGAGGCTGCACATGGTCAAAGCGACGGGCTAGGTGGATGATCCTGGCAGCAGAGTTTTGAACAGAGATGAGGGAAGAAAGGTGAGAGCAGGGAAGGCCAGCGAGGAGGAGGTTACAATAGTCGAGGTGTGAGATGACTAGGGCGTGGATGAGAGTTTTGGCAGAGGAGACAGACAGAAAAGGGCGGATCTTAGCAATGTTGTGGAGGGAGAAACGGCAGGATTTGGCAACGGAGTCAATGTAGGGTTTGAAGGTGAGGTGCAAGTCGAAGATGAAGCCCAAGGTACGGGCTTGGGGGACAGGGAGCATGGAGACCGCGTCAATGGTAATTGACAGGGAAGAGGGAGAGGAAGGATTGGAAGGGAAGATAAGGAGTTCAGTTTGAGTTGGCATTGAGACATCCAGGCGGAGATATCGGAGTGAACAGTATTCCCGGATGTGAGAGAGTTTGGCAGAGCAGTGAACAGTTGAGTTGTCATAGCCAAGTAGCAAAACTCATTCATTAAGAATGATTGATTGAATACCCACAAAAGACAAGCCTGCTTTTGAGAAGGAATTGCCTGGAGAGCCTTTTTAAATGCACTTTTAATCCTGAAATGAAATCAGGACAATTTGAGACAGGACACAAAGATGATGACGGTTTAAATATCCTGGGCAAGATTTCTTTGGGCCATTTGTGAGGCTGGTTATTATCAGTTCATTATTTAGATAGTGTCAGCGTATTTATTTCAATGTCAGGCACTGAACAATCTTACAGTCGGGGGCTTAGAATGTAAAGTTTAACAATAATTACTTCCCACATTAAATATTTAAATCCTTAAATATATTTTGATGCACACTAATAAAAAAACCAGTTTGTGTTACATGATTTTAAAACCCTTCTGGACGAGTGTCTGACTGTCTGTCTAAGGTTTTATAGGTGGATGATAGCCTGCCTTGGTTTTGGACAAGATGACCCTCAACGCCCTCCCTACCCTACAGTTTTACAATTTATGATGTATGTGGCAAGCATATAAAACAAATGCCAATAAGATGGAAAACGTTCGGTTAAGTCAGTAACTGACTTCTCCCACACTTTTCAATTTTTTTTTTTAAATTAAAAATGGCAATTTCATAATTAAGACCATAAGCAGTGCCACACTGGGTCAGAGCAATGGTCCATCAAGCCCAGCATCCTGTCTCCGACAGCGACCAATAGCAGTCGCCTGGAGAAGTGCCCAACAGGTCACTTTGAGGAAATTCATTCCCTGTTGTTCACTCCCAGCTCCCGACAGCAAAAGGTTACATTCCCCAAACATGCCTGGCTAATAGCAGTTAATGGACCTACCCTCCAGAAACTCGTCCAACCCTTTCTTGCAGATTTTTCCATAAACCCCGCCCATCACTCCTGATTGGCCAAGCCTGACCCCTGCTCTGATTGGTGGAAGTATATAAAGATCCCTTCCAAAACACCTCCAGCACACTGCGTTGTGCAACGGTGGATGTTAACAAACATGACGGTGGTCTCCAGGCCACCGTCACACTCGTTGAGGGGCATCCAGATGTTTGCTTCAGAGTTTTCCCGAGCATGGTAGTGGCTAGCGTGGGTTGTTACCACTGGAGTCAGAGCCCGGGCTAGCTGCTACCATGCTTGGCCTGCCTGACTGGGCTACAGTGCGCGATCACATGTGGTAGCCCGCTCTTCTCTGCCTGGTCCAGAGCATCCCCCATGAACATGGCGGCTGTCATTGGCCATAATGGCCGCCTCTCATGGTGGAGAGGCGGGCCACTGGGTGCAGCGCGAGGCTGGTCGGCAGCATGTTTGTTTGGTGCCCCGCCCCCTGGGCCTGGCCGCTGTCATGTTTGTTCCGTGGCCGGGCCCAATCCTGACCAGAGTGCAAGCGGCACCCTGGTCCAGATCATGGCGTGATGGCGGGATGCCGCTATCAGGTATGTTTTCATCCAGTGTTTCCTGGCTGTTGCTGCTTGACTCCCCATAGCGTTAGTTTGGGCTTCCAAGACCAGACCTTGTCTTGAACCCCAACCTAGCTCTCAGCTTCTGCCCCTCCATTTCCCCCAGCTCCAACCTCGCTTGGAGAGGTGCTCCGGCTCCCCTGCAAACTATCTCCCTGACCACTACTCAAGCTGGCACTTGGACACCACCTGTCTCTTGTTACTGCCCCAAACCGGATCCAGATGACACTTGTTGAGGGCCTCAATCCTGGTAGCTGCCAATGGCCTTTATTATTATTATTAACAAACATTTATATAGCGCCAGCAGTGTACCTGGCACTTTACAAAGTAATAAAATAGACACGGTCCCTGCCCCTAGGGCTTACAATCTGAGAGACAGGAACTGGGGGAGAGAAATAGGAAGGGGAACAGAGGGAGAGACAAGGGGTCTAACATTCATGAAGATGCGAGGTCTCAAGTGCACGTACTTGGCTTGGTTACGATGAGAATGACAGCAGGCCTGGCTATTTCCTTTTGATATGCAAGCTCCTTCCACCATGCACCTTGCCAGTTCTGTCCTGGTGTCCTTCTCCAGCATCCAATAACCCATTGGGGACCTCAAACTTTTAAGGATGTGTGTCACTTGGGGAACACATACTAGGAAGCTTTAAAGGGTTTCTGGCAGGGCTGTTTCCTGGCAAGAAACCCCTCCTGCTCCTGATGCAAGATATGCCTTTGATCTGTGGACCAGAGATCCTACGCAAGCCAACTCCATAGCCGTATCAATAGCAGGTACCCGGATGTTGGCTGGCAGAAAGTTAAAGAGAGGAAATAAAATATCTCGAGTTTATCCAAACCTGCTCTTATTGCTCCCATTCCAGCAGTTGTCTTCATTAACACTTCCTGCAGACATCTTCTCGTCGTTACAGACATTGCTCGGGAGAGAGGACCAAAACTTTCTAGCCTGCTTGAGTTTTTCCTTGACATCAGTAACCTGTTTATTTGTTTTTTAAAATAAAGCAAGGCACAATAAAAACAGCATCAGTGTCGTTCTTAAAAATGACGATGAAAACGTATTTCTATCAAAGAACATAAGTAGTGCCATACTGGGTCAGACCCATGGTCCATCGAGCCCAGCATCCTGTCTCCGACAACCTCGGTCACATGGGAGAAGTACCCACCAGGTCACAATGGGGTTCCCTCCCAGCGCCCGACAGTAACTGCCCAAAGGGAAAACGATAAGGATAGATCTTCAGCTGTTGGGAACTGGCAGGGTTCCCCTGATGGTCATTTTTCTTGTTGCTGTTTTCAAGTACAAAACTAAATTGGTACAGAGAGTTCAGATCTGGAACTACTGTTGACCCAGCTTTATAAACACAAGAACAAGAAGAACTTTCTGGGTAAGCAAAAGGCTGCAAAATCAAAACGGAGAAGAAAAATGATTGGTTTCTGCACACTGTGTAATTATAGCCTGGCATGGATCTGAAACAAGTACCTGCTACCCAGTGAATTTCCAATGCCCCAAACTAACCAAATATTTGGAGTACTTTTTTGTACCTGAACTGTTTTTTGATCAGGTACCTAAAATACCCAGAACTGGTGTAACCAAAATACCAAGAACTGGCGTAACCAAAATACCGACAACCGTTATACTGAAATACCTATTTTGTCTCGGATTTGGGTAATTTCTTTGGTATTATTTTGGGTTTTCCGGTAATTTGGGGTACTCAAAAACCAAGTCATCTACTTGAACATTATTCAGGCGCACACGGCCTTAATTTACTGGTAACTATGACCTGCACAGCATGGCCTTTAGGCTGCCAGACCTAGCTGGCAGCATGACACAAGATGTTAGGTTCATTATTAAAAGATCTTACTCCATATCTGTAGCTGGTGCAGAACGCGGGGGCCCAGTTACTTAGGGGAGTGGACCAACATGAGCACGTGACACCAGTGCTCCGGGTGCTGCACTGACTTCCTAGAGTCTTCCAGGCTTGATTCAAGGTCCTGGTATTGACCTATAAAGTCTTTTTCGGCCTGGACCCGACTTATCTACGAGACCGCCTCACCCGCCCGCCGGGTCTTGGATCAACCCCTACGGTCGTCCGGGGGGTGGTTTTGGAGGTACCCCGGACGCGATGGGTGGCCACCGATGATCGAGCTTTTTCGGTGGTTGCCCCTAGGCTGTGGAATGCCCTCCCGATGGGGATCCAAGCGTCCTCTTCCTTAGCCTCCTTCTAGCGGGGTTGTAAGACCTGGCGGTTCCGTCAGGCTTTTGGCGCGGGGTAGGGTGGGTCGGGGGGAGGGGGTTGTGTTTTTGTTCTGTTGTGTTTTTTTTTAATGTTTTATGGTTTTAACTGTTTTATTAATGTTTTTACAATGTTGCGAGCCGTCCAGAGATGTGTGAGCAGGAGGGGGGCGGCACAGAAACATGATAAAAAATATATAATTTAAAAAATATTAGTTGAACTCACCAGTCTGTCTAAGCTTGTGCCGGCAGCGGTGGTCGGGCGCTCCTCCGGGTTGTAGGGTCTAAACCGAGCGCTGAAGCCACTTTCGGGAACCGAACGAGCAGGTCGGCTTTGGGCAAGCGTTTTTGGCTGCCCACATCCGTGGAAAACCTAGGGGGTTTTAAACATACAGAGATTGGGCACGAAAGGGACACCCAAATATTCCCGGCCAGACACCATTACCCAAGTGTTCTGTCTGATAAAGGAATGGTGCTCGCATCACAAAGGGACATTACGCTAGCTTAGAGTTTCAACACCCGGCAACACATGGGCTACTCCTTTACTCGCTGGGCGCCAGGAACAGTGGGGCGGCAGGCCCCAAAGAACAGTGGCGGAGGCAGTGGGAGCAGAGTTGGGGTCACGATGCTCCCCTCCTATAGCTCCCCTCCTGCGTGTCCAAGGAGCTACCTGTGAGCCGCTCAACCTGGTACGTGCCCAGGAGTGCTCTATGCTGGCAATCCTCAACACGAAGGTCAACCGGGGGTGCCGCCTTGCATGTTCCAACTCTGCACCCAAGCCTGTACAATGAAGGTGTGCAGCAGAGAGGGATTTTCGATGGCTGCCCCGATACTTTGGAACATTCTTACCCTGGAAGTTCACCAAAGCCCAACCTGAGCATCTTTCAGAGGCAATGTAAGACCAATTTCTTTGACCAGGCATTTAACAATAGAGGATAGGGTCTCGGGATTAGTTTTAATTGGGGAGTGTGTGTGTGNTATGTCTTGTTGGTTCGGGGGGTGGTACACCAGCATCTTGTCCTCCTCCCCCACCCCCCAGTTAGTTCCACTGCTATCACTGGAAATGGCCTTTGGGGGGTGGGGGTGGGGCAGTAAGAGAGCAAACAGCTGTCACCAGTGTCCTTCATCCCTCAAGAGAGGCATCTCGGAGTTACTCTCCAATCCACTGGAGCCAGTGGTCACTGTGCCCTTAGCATCGGAACGCCTCAGCTGGCTGGAGAACATCTGTCATCATATTTAGGTATCTTTTTTAAAAAAAAAAAAGCTTGGAAGGGTGTGGGGAGTAGAGCTTTTGCTGCCAGCGGATCTTCCCCAGCACTTCCCTGACCCCTGCAGACAAACGTTCTTTCCCAAGGCCGTCCCGTTGTACCTTCTGAGACACCTGCATGCTGTTCTCCTGCATATTCATGATTGCGTCGGAGATTTTCACGTCGATGGGGTCCATGACAGACTCAATGTTAAAAGGGCCCTCCAATCTCTCTGCCACCATCAGCATGGACTCTAGAACCGAGACACAGACAGACACGTTACGGTTTTTAGAATCAGAGTTGGAAGGGGCCTCAAGGCTCTCAGGGAGGAAGTAATTCGTTTTTAACAGATGAACTTCAAGCCTGCCCCGCCCAACAACTATTCATGGGGAGGGGAAGTAGTACAACTGCCATTAACACCCTCCAGGGACAAGGGCGCTCTCATACCTTTATTATTTATAGCACGGGGGGTGGAGGGGGAGAGGAACCTCAGGCCCAGGGGCCAAATGCGACTCATAACACGTTTTCATGCGTCAACCTTCTAGTTCCTGGATCTGGCCCCCGGATCCAGTTCCTACCCCGAAGCACTGGAAAACTGAGCTCAGGGGAAGGGAGCAGAGATGAGCGCATGCACACATGGATACGGGACTGAGCACACCTCTCAAACACCTCTGCCTTCAACTTCAATGCAGGCCTTGGAGCTCGTACTAGTTTAGCCCCCAGGAAAGAAAAGGTTCCCCGCCTCTGATTTATAGCATCTCACTCTTAAAGTAACTCAGTATTGATATTCAGAGGCATTCCGACAGATTTATCTCCAAACAGGCCATTCCAATTGCAACGTTGTGAAAGGAATGTTCCAATTCTACGTCAGGAACTCTTCTATAACGAGTACGGCTCAACTTGGCCGTCAGCTGCTGCCAAGGATTAGAAATCTCTCGTGGCCGAGAAACAGAAGGGCTATGCAGGGATGGAAGGCCACACTGCACAAGAGCAAGGGTTGAATCTCTGAGATTCCACCCTGGGCTGGTATGTCTCGTCTGGAAGAAACATTTTCTACCAGAGGAGGAATTCCGATCTTATCCGAGTTAGTACAAGTACGAAGATTCAGACAAAAATATGCCGCATTGGGCAGGATTTTGGAGTAACCTTTTACACAGCGAGAATCCATTCTAACAAAAGAGCATCTGTCAAAAAGAAGACAGAACACATCTCTGCTTTCTTGGATTTACTATCTGGGGGGGGGGGGCAACCCCCAGAGATCCTGGCAATTAAGAGGTTTAGCGTGCCATTTTTATATTCATATCAATAGGGAAACAAACAGAGTTTTATGTTCAAAACATTATGGGCGCAGTCCTATGGGTCACTTACGCTGACCCCTACTTGCACCACAAGCTCTGAAGGCGACTGCTCAGGCTCACGCCGGCCCCAGGATTGTACCCTCCGTTTTTTGGGGGTATTAAGCAAAAGTGCGAATCACAATAACGCAACTACAGTCGAGCCAGCTGCTTAGGTTGAATTTCTCCGTCCATGTACAAAAACGGATTGATCAGAAATCCTGCTTAAGGAACCCTTAACGAAATCCACCTGGAGAGGAAGAAAAATCGATGCTCAGATTAAGTTAGCACCAGGTTTGTCCATCTCCAAATCACGAGAAACTAGGGAGTGGTTATTTACCCTCCCCAACAGTACAGGAAGTGGAACTAGGAGACACTCCATGAAACTAACTGGCAGCAGACGTAAAACCAACCAAAAAAAGTATTTTTTTCACTCAGCGCACCATTTACGTGTGGAATTTACACATTAATGTTGTGCTCTCTACACTTCTCTCCCGCTATGCCTCTCCTCTACCCCCACCCCTGCTTGCTCATGGGAGCACTGCTCCTCCCGTTCTCCCTTGCTGCCCTTCATGCCTGGAACTCCCTCCCTGAACACATTCGCTCCTTCCCCTCACTGCTCCCAACTTTCAAATCCCTTCTGAAAACCTACCTCTTCCGGCAGGCGTTTCCTAACTCCTCATTCCCTTAGACCCCTCCCTGATATTCCCAACATCATCTTCCCCTGGGGAATTAAGCTAAGCACCTGCACCTGCAACCTCAGAGCTTCCTGAACGTATCCTCATCCCTCCCACTGTTCCCCCGCCCCACCCCTCCCTCATCTCTCTTGGATTGTAAGCCTCCTGGGGCAGTGACTACGTCGATTTTCAACAGCTGTAAGGTACCAAGACATTGCTGGTGCTTAATAAATAATAATAATAATAATCTCAAATGGTAAGAGAACTAGTAGACACTCCATGAAACTAATTGGCAGCAGACGTAAAACCAATAAAAGAAAGTATTTTTTTACTAAGCACATAATAAATAAAATTAATAATAATAATAATTATTATTATTATTAATAATAATTATTACTATTATAAGCATTTATATAGCGCCAGCGATGTACCTGGTGCTTACAAAGAATAAGATAGACATGGTCCCTGCTCGAGGACTTACAATCTAAAGACAGGGGGAGGGGAGACAGGGAAGGGGGAGCAGAGGGAGAGACAAGGGATGCAACATTCACGAGGATGTGAGAACTCAGGTACACGTTCTTGGCTTGGTTAGAGTAAATTGGGAGTTTGCAGATAACAGGTGCTTAGTAGGAGTTTGGAAGGGCAGAGCGGAAGAGGTGGGTTTTGAGAAGGGACTTGAAGGTGTGGAGGGCGGGGGCAAGGCGGACGAGGGCAGGGAGGGAGTTACAGGTGTGCAGGGCAGCGAGGGAGAAGGGACGAAGGTGGTTGGGGGAGCAGGGGAGGCGTGGGAGGGTGAGGGAGGAGGAGCGGAGTGCACCAGCAGGGGTTCAGAGGGAGACCAGGGCAGAGAGGTAGGGGGGGAGTGATGTTGTGAAGGACTTTGTAGGTGAAATACGCTTGGGAAGAGGAAGCCAGCGGAGAGAGGAGAGGAGAGGCTGCATGTGGTCAAAGCGATGGGCTAGGTGGATGATCTTGGCAGCAGAGTTTTGAACAGAGATAAGGGAAGAAAGGTGAGAGCGGGGAAGGCCAGCAAGGAGGAGGTTGCAATAGTCGAGGCGTGAGATGACTAGGGCGTGGATGAGAGTTTTGGCAGAGGAGTCAGACAGAAAAGGGCGGATCTTGGCAATGTTGTGGAGGGAGAAGCAGCAGGATTTGGCAACGGAGTCAATGTAGGGTTTGAAGGTGAGGAGTGAGTCGAAGATAAAGCTCAAGCTACGGGCTTGGGGGACAGGGAGGATGGCGACCCCGTCAATGGCAATTGACAGGGAAGAGGGAGAGGAAGGATTGGGAGGGAAGCTCAGGAGTTCAGTTTTCGCTATGTTCAGTTTGAGTTGGCATTGAGACATCCAGGTGGAGATATCGGAGAGGTAGTTGGTGACACGAGCTTGAACAGAGGGGGAGAGGGAAGGAGTGGAGACACAGTTGAGTGTCGCCAGCGTATAGGTGGTATTGGAAGCTGTGAGAGGCAATGAGTTTGCCTAGAGATTGGGTGTAGATAGAGAAGAAGGGTGGGCCAAGGATGGAGCCTTGGGGAACCCCGACCGAGAGAGGTAGGGAGGAGGAGGGGGAGGAGTTAGC
Organism: Sphenodon punctatus; assembly: GCA_003113815.1. Lineage (NCBI taxonomy): Eukaryota > Metazoa > Chordata > Lepidosauria > Sphenodontia > Sphenodontidae > Sphenodon > Sphenodon punctatus. Next base: position 25,925,855 of record QEPC01011901.1, on the reverse strand, counting down.
CAAGAGATACATTGAAGGAGCAGTCAGAGAGGTAGGAGGAGAACCAGTCAAGGACAGAGTCCCGGAATCCAAGGGAGTGGAGCGAATCAAGCAGGAGCGAGTGGTCAACAGTGTCGAAGGCAGCAGAGAGATCAAGGAGGACCAGAATAGAGTAAGGGCGGTTAGATTTAGTCACAAGAAGATCGTTGGTGATCTTAGCAAGAGCGGTTTCAGTGGGGTGAAGGGGGCAGAATCCAGATTGGAGTGGGTCAAGGGAGGAGTTGGAAGAGAGGAGGTTGAGGCAACGGGAGTAGACAACCTGTTCAAGGAGCTTGGAAACAAAAGGGAGGAGCGAGACAGGATGGTAATTAGGCATCCAGAGTGGACTTTTTGAGGATGGGGGAGACAGTGGTGTGTTTAAAGGCAGAGGGGATGGAGCCGGTAGAGAGGGAGAGGTAGAGGTTGATGATGTGCAGGAGGGGAGGGGCGATGGTGGAGGGAATGGAGGTCAGGAGGCAGGAAGGAATGGGGTCCAGGGGGCAAGTGGAGGAGTTGGAGGAGGAGATCAGGGAGATTTCCTCCAGGGAGGCAGGAGGGAAGGAGGACAGGAAAGAGGTGGGGGAGGCGGGAGGAGTAGCAGGGGGAGAGGACTTGGAAGCGATATCCAGACGGATCTTGTCAATCTTAGAGGTGAAAAAGAGAGCAAGATCCTGAGCAGCGAGAGAAGAGGGAGGAGGAGGACAGGGGCGTTTGAGAAGGGAGTCAAAGGTGGAAAAAAGGCAGCGAGGGTCCCGGGAGCAGGACTCAATGCGGGAGGCATAGTACTGCCGTCTAGCGAGGGAGATAGCAGATTTGAGTGATGAGAGGCAGAATTTGAAGTGGAGGAAGTCAGCGCGGTAGTGGGATTTGCACCAGAGGCGTTCAGCAGCCCGGTGCAGGAGTGGAGATGGTGAATGGTGGGGTGAGCCAAGGGCGAAGGTTACGGGAGCGAGCCAGGCGGGAGGAGAGGGGGGCAAGGGAGTCGAGGGTGGAGGTGAGAGATGAGTTGAAGGCAGAGATGGCAGAATCGGGGGAGGAGGAGGAGAGGACTAAGGGGAGAAGAGGAGAGAGGGAGGAGGCAAAGTCCTGGGGCACAATGACCTGCAGATCGCGGAAGGGACGGGGAGATGGGGGAGAGGAGGGGGAGTAGTGGGAGAGGTTGAAGGAGGCAAGGAAATGGTCAGAGATGGGATGGGGCTTGAAGGAGAGATTGGAACCAGAACAGTTCCTAGAGATCAAGAGAGTGACCATCAGTGTGGGTGGGGGAGCTAGTCCGGAGGTGGAGATTAAAGGACGAGGCTAAGGAGAGGAAGCGAGTGATGTAAGGTTGGGATGGTGCATCAACATGGATATTGAAGTCGCCAAGGATGAGTGTGGGGATGTCGTCAGAGAGGAATAGGGTGAGTCAGGCCTCGAACTAGGAGAGAAAGGAGGAGAGGGAGCCGGGTGCGGGGGGGGGTAGATAACAGCAACACGGAGATGGAGAGGGGAGTAGAGGCGTACGGAGTGAGCCTCAAAGGAGGGGAAGGAGAGGGAGGGGGGAGGGGTTGAAAGTGGCAGGAAGAGGTGAGAAGGAGGCCTACGCCACCACCCCAGCCTTCGGAGCGGGGCTGGTGGGAGGAAGAGAGGGTGGCAGGGGTGACAAAGTCAGTGGGGGAGATCCAGGTTTCAGTGAGGGCGAGAAGGTGAAGGGAGCGTGAGAGGAAAATAATAAATAATAATAATAATAATAATAATAATAATAATAATAAATATGTTACCAGAGGTGGTGGTCAAGGCCAGTAGTATAGCTGGTTTTTAAAAAGGATTAGGTAAGTTCTTGGAGGATAGGTTCATTAATGGTTCTCAGCCACGTAGGTTGGGGGACGTGACCGCTGACTGTCAGGACACGGGGGTGAATAGCAGGGAACTGGTCACTCCATTATTTATTTAATTAATTAATCAATGTATGTGTACTTTTGATTTCTTGGCCACCCCCTCCTGCCTTGGCAGCTCGGGGCGGCATACAACATATTAAAACCATACAAATATATATATATATATGTATAACCTAATCAAATAATAACAAATTACAAAAACAGTATAAAACCACAATAGAATTCCAGAGCAGAGCTAAAAAGAAACTCCTCCACCCCCGGTTCCTATCTCCCCACCCATCACCCGTCTCCCTCGCCAAAAGCCTGACGGAACAATCCAGTCTGACACTGTCGTCGGAAAGAGGGAAGGTCTGGGGCAGGCGGACCTTATTGGGAGGGAGTTCCACAGCCTCGGTGCGGCCACTGAGAATGCCCTCCTCATTGCCCCCCACCCGAGAAACTCGGGGGACTCTGAGGAGGGTTCTCCCAGCCGACTGCAGGGGCTGGTGGTGAAGCAGTCCCACAGATAAGCAGGGCCCAGGTCATATAGGGCTTTATAGGTCAAAGCCAACACCTTGAATCGGGCCCAGAAGACTATAGGCAGCCGGTGCAGAGATTGAAGCACTGGTGTAACGTGCTCGCGGGGACCCGTCCCCGTATGGAGGAGGACCGCCACATTCTGCACCAGCTGCAGTCTCCGAACTGTCACCAAGGGTAGCCCCATGTAGAGCACATTGCAGTAGTTCAGTCTTGAGGTGATGAAAGCATGGATGATGGCGGCCTGTTGGGCACTTCTCCAAAGCAACCAAGATTGATCACTGGACTTAATGGACCATTGGTTTGACCAGTATGACACTATTTATGTCCTTATGTGTCAGTCATCCTGTCACAGTTCTGACTCTGGAAATCTTGGGTGGGCTGAAGAGACAGGGGAAACCGGGTGCTCATTCCCCTTGCCGCCTGCTTGAGACTCGCCAAGGCAGAATGGATAGAATTTTACTCACACATGACTCTACCTGGATATCAGAGTGAGCTTACATGTCTTGAGAGCTGAAAATGGAGAGGACTGATGTTCCCTAGTGCCCATCTCCAGTCTGCCCAACATGAACACTAGGGGTGGGACACCGGGGAGAATACGGGATACCGGATTTATCAGTATCGGATCTCCCCGGTATCGGATTTACCCGTATCGACATACCAGTTTGTCACGAAGGAACATAGGGTCACACACGTGTGATACTGGCCTACACGTAGGTAACAAGCCTAGTAAATATGTAAAGCAAAAGGTACCCATTTTTTAACATTGGCCGCTTTACCGTTGTTGTTTTTTTTAAATTGCGGCCATTTATTTCAATGGCCACGATATTAAAAAACTGGTAAAGCGACCAATGTTTAAAAAACGGTATGCCGATACCGGTGATTATCGGATTAATCAGATATACCCGATTATTGGGTGTATCGGATTAATCCGATACTGACATTCCCACCCCTAATGAAGACACAACCTGACAAGCTACATTAACCACATGCTGCCAATAAATCATTCTAGCTGAGTGAGTATGGGTATTTTCAGACGTTACGAGATCACAGTCAGTCAATTTCGCTGCGGGGCCAAAGCACCCTGAACGTCTGTTTGGAGGCCGCCAGATGTTCACCACAGCCGATTCCCACATGGGGTCAATTTCAACCATGCTTCCCAGGCTCCCTGCGGGCTGAGCTCCGAAAGTGTGGTCAAAGTGATTCCCGGTGGGAAGCAATAAAAAGTAACGTCTGGCCGGCGATCACGGCCCGGAATCCCCGGCGGGATTCCGGGCCGTGGTCAAAGCGGCTGGGCGTTGCGGCAGCATTGGCTGCGGCGCCTGCTTGTCTCCCCAGAGGGCGGGCGGCAGGGGAGCGTGGGGGGGGGCAGGGCCGTGCAGCTGCACATTGCACCGCGTGGCCCCGCCCCTCCCCGATTCCCCACCGGGATCAGCCGGCACATCTATTCGGGCCATTTTTTGACCACGGGGGGTGGTTATTTCATTCACCCCCGCCGGGGATTCACTGGGACGAATCGGGACGGCGTAACGTCTGAAATCATCCATACTCTAGACACCTTCAAAATTCAAGTTATCAGAATTAATAATTTGACTTATCCAGATCAAGGACCAATGTGTCCCTCTAGTCCTGGGGAAAACAATCTAATTTGACTTATCCAGTCAAGGGCCCTGTGTGGCCCGAAAGCTTGCTTACATCCACCAACAGCAATTGGCCCAATAAAAGAGATCATTCAAACCCTTTTGCTTCCCTCTCATCCAGAAATTCAAGTTATGCAAGTTCTACTTAAGTGGATACCCATACACAAACACACAGCAGGACCTTGTGGATTGAGGCTCTAATATCCAACGCAACAAGGCCAAGGCCAACATTCCCACTGATTTTAAATGGGGGTGGGAGGATTGCATCCTGAAGTGGGGATTTTTCTCAATCTGGGGTAAGGAACAGGTCTGGGGGAAGGTGCTATGGCCTCTTTACCCTTTAATCCATTTCTTATGCTTAAGAATAAAAGATTCTAGCTGTTCTGATTGCAGAGTTAACCTTGAAAATGCGAACCCAACGGGAACAAGACCTAAATGATAGGACCGTCTGAAAAGCCAACTACACCATGATTTTGTGAAGTGCTCCAAGGGTCATTTGGTGGGGGAGGATAGGTTGGTGGGGGGAGAAGAGAGGGGTTGTACATAAATAAAATTATATCAACTAGGCCAACCCTTATCCATATGCTTGTTCGGGGGACTTGTGTATTGCTGCTGCCGAAGTCGATCAGATCACCTGGGAGCCAGGAGGGGAATGATTTGTGGGTAGCTGCACTGCCCCATCCCCAAGGTTCAGGGGAAGCCATGATCAGTGTCCTATCTCTTGTGGCTTTCAGTGATATGAACATTTTGCTATGCAGCTCTTGGGACACTTGATTTGGAACCCAGGACTGCACATGTATAATTAGGTTTAATTTTTTCCCGACATGCATCACTTTGCGCTTATCAACACTGAATTCCATCAGTCCTTTTATTACCCAGCCATGTGAGATTCGACTGTAATTCCCCACAGTCTGCCTTGGTCCTAACTATCTAAACATCCCGGTCACTGCACGATCCCGTGCTCCACTTAAAGACAACACGAAAGACTGGCTCAAACTTTTCAGCAACTCTTAACTTTTTTTTTTTTTTTTTTTTTTTTTACACAAGTCAACCCCTGACCCCATCCCCTGGCCATTTGTCCTTCATCCCTTTTTCAGGAAATTACAGCAAATGTTCCATTTTTTATTTCTGAAAACTCTCCAGCAGTTCTAAGACGGAACGATCAGTAGGGGCCTTTTAGCAACCTGAGAACACCTATATGCTTTACTTGCTGAAGCTTGTTAGGGGGGGGGGGGGGGGGGGAATTCCTTGGGAAAAAAATCAGCCCATTTTCAGGGAATTCAGGCATCTCCCATGAAACGATTGTGCTTGAAATATTTACCAAAAAACTTCATTCATTCGATTTTTTAAAAAGTGTTGCCCTGATGCCCAATTCATTTTTATCTGAATTCAATTAGAACAGTCCAAGCACGACTGAGGTACCTGTAAATTCACCCCATTGAGCGGGAGAGTTCTGCTTATTGAATCCTGTTTCTCAGAGCTATGAATAAGTACTTGTGGCTGGGCATTACCGAGCAAGCACCTCTCCAACGTTCTCACAGCTGATTTATTAGACCTACTTCAGCGAACACTGCCCACAATAAACTTCATGCTGGAGAACCATTGCCTCTTCTGGAGGATATTTTGTCTTTCAAGTGGGCCCATGTGTCATATTAAGCATTACAAGTCAACAAGAAACCTGTTGCCCAAAACTAAAGGCAGCACACGGAAGTAAAAACACACCCCGTACTAACATCAAAACGACAAGACCCCCTGAGACTGGAATTTAGCACTTATGGCCTGCAAAACAGGTCTCTACTAAATGCACATTTTTAAAATTATACAAAGTCTTAGACTGTATTGTGATGGGTTCTGATAAAGTGCTGCTTCCAATCTCTTGAGTAATGACGGCAGCCATGAATATACCATTGTGCTGGGAGCAAGGGGGGAAATGCTTTTGATGTGCCGGCAAGATGGAGACTTTTTCTTTCTTTTTCTTTATAAACAAGTGGAGCACAACTTAAATGTGTTCATCATTGTCAAAGCGTTGGGCTTTTTCACGCGCTTAAAGAACAGCCTTGCGGTAGCTGGGAGGAAGTTGCTTGTTTTAAAAAAAAATAAAAAATAATTTAAAAAAAATATTATGCATGGGCTAAACACAGTAAAAACATAAAAGTTTTTTAAAAACAAGAAAACGTTTCCATTTTGTAAAGTGTTTCTTCGTCAAGTGGCCAGGAAAAACCCAGACCAAGAAAGTGTTTGTGAAAGACTGAAAGACAGCGTAAACCCCAATTCTTCTGGGTGTTTGCTGTCTTTGTAAACTTGGAGCCGGCTGGGCCATGCACAAGAGCATGGGAATGTCGAGCGAATTGGGGGCTTTGTTCCCGACGATGCCATGGGGTTGCATGTATCACAGCGAAGGTATGCAGGCTGATGCTTTGACTGCTGATTTAGAAAATGCATTTGGTCTCGTCTCCAGCAGAGCTGCCAAAGCTGGCTATTAGAGATAAGGAAATAATAATTGGCCTTGGAGAATATATATTCAACTGGAGCTCTTCAAGAATGGCAAGAGACGTTGACAAGAAGAGCCAGAAGAAAAACCAAAAGAGAGCGAAACAAGAAAAAAAGAAGAAAGAAAGTGTATCTAGACCAGAGTATTTATTGGCGGGGGCGGGGGTGGGGATATCCGACTGGCTCCTACCTCCTGCTAAGAATTGGCTGGTGTCCCCAGAAGCAATCATAACTAACAGCAAATTCCATCTGGCAGCAACATTTGACATTAATAAGGTTGGCTCGGAGTCAAGATAACGTTAGCGCTGCTGCACTATGTGATGGGGGGAAGGGAGGACGATGCACCTACGTGTAATTTATGGCCCTACTTCAATAGTCCTTGGGGGTGGCTTAAAAAAGGAGTTCCTGGCTCCTAGTAATTGGAACACAGATATGGCTGCAAGGTGGTTTCCAGAGAGTTTGATCTGCTCTCAAAAAAAAAAAAAAAAAAAAATAAAAAAAAAAAAAAAAAAAAAAAAAAAAGATTCAAAATACACGGATCCTGAAAAGACTATCCTGCCCCTCTCTCTCTCTTTGAAGGGATGAGACACAAGTAGATTTGTGAAAATAAACTGGACCATCCCTTTTAAGAATCTTTTCTTTCTGCATAAATTTTTCCTCGCTACCAGCACTGAGATGGTTCGTGTTAACAAAAGCAACTCATTTTCGCCAAGGAAGGCGATTCTTTTGCATTGTGATTGTGCCACCGATAATCACAAACCTCCAGCTCCACTGCCTGACTCGAAGAACAAAAGGCACTTTTTCAGTCTTAACCCCAAGATCTGATTTAAAGGAGGGGGAAACCCCTCTTGACCATTCATTAACAGCAGTCATTTAAAAACAAAAAAATGCATCGCACACACAGAGCTGCACTAGGGAGACGTACATCAAGACAAAATTCCACAATCTTAAGAGTAGATTAAGCTCTTGTGAAAAATCCATGAAAAGGTAACGGAGATTAGCTTTGTTCATTCATGCTAGTGTCTAACAGCCGCTTATTTGAAACAAATCATAACTGCGCCAATGAGTGGGCAATTGTGTCCGAAATACATTTCAAAGATGGTGGCTTTATTATTGAGTGTGGTTAATTGGGAGAAAGGACTACAATTGAATCATCATTTATACAGGGCCAGAAATTTGCACACTGCTTAGCAGAAATGAAATTAGATGAAGCCCTTCCCTCTTTGAGAGTTTCCAATCAAAGCCCCAGGATCTAGCAAAAGACCACAGCGCACCAGGCTTGCAGTTCGACCTGGGCTGTCTCTCTCTATCAGAAGCCAGGGAGTGGGAAGAGACAGACAAGCGTTGTTACAAACTAAAGTTGAACGATCAGTACTCTCTAAGGGACTAAACATCTGTCCTGCAAAGAAGCCTGATGCTCTCTCGCCTTCTTCGCCCCTCTCCCTTTTTTTATCGTTTCCAGTAACTGCATATATCTACGCTGCTTTGCTCAGTCTGCAGTTCTAACTCCTGACTTGCCTGACGAAGGGCCCTGTGACATTCAAAAGCTTGCCTACCTCCACTAACAGGAGTTGGTCCAATAAAAGAGATCACTGTACTACTTTGATCTCTGTTGCCTATATTTGGGACCAACACAACGACCAGGGCACGGAATTTGCAGGCGCCCGGGAGCCATTGGCAGCCAGAAAATGGAGATTGGTGACTGGTTCTAGGGGGCAGCGGAGCAAGAAAAGTTGAATATCGGGATAAAGTCTGGTGACTGGAACATTTTTTTGGCTCCCGGAGTTTGATCTGAAATTACATGCCCCGACGGCAAGCTTACTTTCTCTATACAAACAAAACATGGAATCCATCGTACCAAGAACAAGGTTCCAAATTTCACACAGAGGGTTTTCTACTGAAATGTAGGTCGTCTTGCACAAACAGGGTAGCCTTTTAATGAATCCTCCACGGAAAGTACATTTTCATGTTTTCTACAACTACTTTTTAGCGTTCAACTATTCAGCGAGCAATAGAACCATGTTGCCAATAAACATCCATCTGCAAGTATAATATCGTACCCTAAGTAACGAGCAAGCAAGGAAAAGACGTTTACAAGTGTTCCCACTCTTCCATCCTGGAAACATCCGCTTATTTGCCTTGCCAAACGGTCTTCATTTTCACACGCAGTCCTGCAATATTCCTGAGTAACGTGTCTTGCTGGCCTTTCTCCGCCTGCCACTGGGAACCCTCCAATTACCAAGTTGTGCTTTTGTCTGTTTTCTGGCAATCTGCCTCGTTTGCCCCATAAGATCCTACCCTTTGTGCTTGTTTGCTAGCAAGTCTCCCTGCACTGACCTAGTTTGGCTGCAGTTGTGGGGAAAACACCCTCTCAAAGTCCAATTTAACTCTACCTTTACAGACGCCGGTGATCTCCTTCCATCTAAAATTAATCTCCGAGAAGGATATTGCTTGTACATCCTGTTAACATGGAGCTTAGTGCAGGAGAAGAGCACGGGTAAAAGTTCTACAGATACTTTCAACACAAGTGCTGCCCCCAAAAGGGGAGTCCCGTCAGCAATCTGCTTTGCCCGTGCAATTCAACAAGTCAATGACAGGTCTTTATGGCTAGAGGACGTCTGAAAAATTATTGCTGCGGTGCAGAGGGAAGGGGAAGGACTTTGCTAACTCTACACACGCATTAGGGCCAAACATTCGCACTGCAAACTTTGTTGAAATACGGAGTTCAAACAAAAATCAACCCAGTTGTAATACACCTATCCATCCGCACACAAGTCTGGGTCCCGCCATCACGCCTTAAATCAGTGGGTGATTGGGCCATTGCTGCGGTAGCCTCCTCCTTCGCCTTCAAAAAGCACCCGAAGACTTCTTTATCCTCCACGTACCTTTAGACGATCCACTGCTGGCTCCTCCCATGGAGTACTATATAGTCAGGGCAGGGATCCACGCTCCCTGCATTTCCCCCATTACTGCCTACGAGGAAAATGCACTGAACATGGGCCTACCTAGCTTTGGCAGGCTCTTAGCGATCATAGAGCATTTGGAAAATTTGCTACAATGACTGCCAAGAAATCAGAAAGAAAAGCAGACATGGAGCTTGCTACGGCATGTGCCAGCAAGATGTTCTACTCTGACCTGATCATTCATTTATCCCAATTAATGCACAGTTGGGTATTCATTCAATAGTCCTAATCGTCTAAAAACCAAACAAACAAAAAAGTAGAGAAATGAGTGAAACAACTTCAAGATGGAATTGGTGAACCATGTATGATGGATAGGTCTTGGGGTAGAAAGACTCTGGACAGCAATAGCCCCCAAACGTATTGCCAGTGTGACTCTGGTTTGAGACTTAATCCCGCGACCCCAGACAATAACAAAGACACGCAAGCACAGACCATCCAATCTCAGTTGGACCATCACCGTGACTATAGAGGCTATAGCCACCGACGGTCATGTCCGTAGCTTGTGGCCCTCAGTTTTAGGGGTTTAAGGCCTTTTTCATGAAGGGCCATAATCATTTCAGTTATTTAAACTGACACCAGTGTAGTCAGACACTTTGATTTTTGTAAGTTTGGGCACCATGGTGAGCTTGGGCTACCCGAGAACTTAGTGGATAAAAGGTCTTGGATCTCTGAGACCAAGGTTCAAATCCTCTCTCACTCATGAACCCACTGGTGGCCTTGGTGAACATCACTCTCTCTCTCCCTGTTCCCTAGAATCACGCCGGATAGAAATTCCAGGTATAAAGGGGAAGAGTATTGCAGTAGGGCTGCAGTTTTATCATACTGCAGCTGATAGTATTATCATCCCCCTGACCAGGACGGAGAGACTGATAAAGCAATGCTAAAAGAGATTAGACAGGCTACTAAAGTCGGCAACATAATAATAATGGGTGACTTCAATTACCCTAATATCAATTGGGTGAATATTTACTCAGGGCAGGACGTGGAGGTCAATTTTCTGGATGCCGTAAATGACTGCTTCCTAGAACAGCTGGTTCTGGAACCAATGAGAGGAGGCGCTATTCTAGATCTAGTGCTGAGTGGCACGCAGGACCTGGCGCACGGAGTAACTGTGGCAGAGCCACTAGGCAATAGCGATCATAATATGCTCACATTGGACATAATTTCTGGAGTGAGAAAGACAAAGAAAAGTACAACAGTAGCATCTAACTTTAAAAAGGGAGACTATGACAAAATGAGGAAATTAGTTAAAATGAACTAAAAAGCCCAGTTGCAAGGGCCACACGTTTGCAAGAGGCGTGGAGACTGTTTAAAAGCCCCCTTCCGGAAGCCCAGATTAAATGCATCCCGCAAGTTAAAAAACCAAGCAGGAAGACCAAACATCTTCCACTGTGGTTAAATGGGGAGGTGAAGGAGGCTATTAGAGCCAAAAAGGCATCCTTTAAGAAATGGAAGGCTAGTCCCAATGAAAACAATACGAAAGAGCATAAACACTGGCAACATAAATATAAAGTGTTAATAAGGCAGGTGGCCAAGAGAGATTTTGAAGGGAGGCTCGCTAAAGAGGCAAAAACAAGCAACAATTTTTTTTTCAAATACATCAGAAGCAAGAAGCCTGCTAGGGAGTCAGTTGGGCCATTAGATGACAAGGGAGTAAAAGGGGCGCTCACGGAGGATAAGGACATTGCAGAGAAGCTGAATGAGTTCTTTGCGTCGGTCTTCACTGCAGAGGATTTTGGGGAGATACCCACGCCGGATCCAGAGCTGTTACAAATCAATGTTCTAGGGCAAATCGACAAACTGAATACTAACAAATCACCAGGGCCAGATGGCATTCACCCCAGAGTTCTGCAGGAACTCAAATATGAAATCGCAAACCTACTGTTAGTCATTTGTAACCTGTCACTAAAATCTGCCACTGTACCCGAGGACTGGAGGGTGGCAAATGTAACCCCGATATTTAAAAAGGGATCCAGAGGCGATCCTGGAAACTAGAGACCAGTAAGCTTGACGTCTGTGCTGGGCAAAATGGTGGAAACTATCATTAAGGACAGAATTACAGAGCATGTTGACAAACATGGCTTAATGGGGAAGTGTCGACACAGATTTAGTAAAGGTAAGTCATGCCTCACTAACCTGTTGGAGTGGGGTGGAACTAATAAACAAGGACCAGTTACTTACCCTCTCAGTTAGTACTAGAACTAGGGGACACTCCATGAAACGCATGGGTGGAAAGTTGTTTAAAACAAATAAAAGAAAATATTTTTTCACTCAGCGTATAATTGGGCTGTGGAATCTACCGCCAGAGGTTGTGGTACAGGTCAGTACTACAGCTGAGTTTAAAAGAGGTTTGAACAAGTTTCTGGAAGATACTTCCAGAATCCATTAGCAGCTGTTAGCCAGACAGGCTCAGGGAACAGGACGGGAGCTGGGGAAAAACAACAGGGAATGGATCCCCCATTGTGACCTGTTGGGTGCTTCTCCCAAGTCACCGTGATTGGCTACTTTCGGAGACAGGGTGCTGGGCTAGACAGACCATTGGTCTGACCCAGTATGGTGGTACTTATGTTCTTAGGTTCTCTCTCTCTCAGCCACTGTTCCCCATCTGTAAAATGGAATTAAGAACGACCTACCTCGCAGAGTTGTGGCAAGGATGAACTAGAGAAGGATTGCAAAGTTCCAAAGTTATAAATCTAAATAAATAAATACCCATTTAAAATGTAACTGGAGACGTAGGCGTGAATCAGGGTAGCCAACCAGGCAGAAAAAGTATTGAGAATGGTCTGAGATATTGTCCCTTCTCTCGTTAGACACTTGTCTATCAGGGTGACTCTCGGCCCCTCTTCTCCTCTGGCCCCCATGCACCCCACTCTGTTGGTGCCCCACAACATCTTCCCCCCCCCCCAGGGCCAGCTCCCCACAACCCATTAACCTAGTGAACTGCGTTGATTTTGACAACAGCTGGGAGCTAATTACTGTTCTTCATCTCTCCATTCCTTTGGATGCGTAGAGCGGAGGTGGGAAGCTTCTTCCATCTTGGGGGCCACTTTGAAAATCAGTACAAGCTCTGAGGGTCGCACAGACGTTGGGGGCAGGTGTGCTCTCAAGACAAGGAGGGCCCGTATCATAGATTTGTGCCATGGATCTGTCCCCTATCCTTGGGTACATCGGCTTTTCTTACCCGGAACTCGGTTTTTCAGTGGTTAGAGGTAAGAACTGGATCCGGGGGCCAGAACCAGGAACTGGTAAGGGGACACACAAAAACATGCCACAGACAGGATTTGGCCCCCGGGCCTGAGGTTCTCCCGTCCCTGGCCTAGAGTCTGTTGGTTGGAAGGGTGAACAGACATCCACGTTGAGCAGCGCTTTAAAATGTTTCTATCATGATACATGAACACTAATGAGCTAATTGAAACATGACCAATTGTCATCTCAGAAGAACACCCTGCTTTTTACCTTCCAAAATTAAAAAGGAACTGTAACATTCCCCAAATGCAGAAAGACTAAAAAAGCACAATGAGGTAACTTTGCCGAGCTTTGGCATCTGTTTTAAGGTGGTCACTGGGGGGCGTAGATCAAGTTTACTCTGGAAACAGTGCAAATGAGAAAACTGCTTGGGGTACAGAGAAATAGGGAAGGGCATTGGCACGGTTGTCCAATTGGCACTGCCGTTCAATCAACACACAAACAGAGTTAGATAAGGTGCCTCTCGCAAACCTAACGTCCATAGGGATTTCTCTTATCGGACACGGACACGTTCAGCTTTAATTCATGTTCTCTTACCTATAAAGTTATTCCATTCTGTGTCCAGGTCCCCTTGATTGGCCAAACAGCCTCGCATGACATTAAAACAGTAGTTGTAACAGGGCTTCACAGCGACAAGGCCTCGGCAATATGGACAGTACATCATTTTCAGCAGCGCTTGTGCACCTTGGGGTGTTGGGTTTACCTTCAGAAGAGAGAAAAATGACATGTCAATCACACAAGGAAAAGCTCACAACAGCTCTGTGGCAAGGAGGCTAGCCTACAAGAGGAGAGATGCCAGTTTCAGAAAAAAATGACTTCCTGGTTGCTGCAATGCCAAGGTGGCCGACATCTTGATCTTCAGTCCAGAGAGCCATGTAGACACAAGTGCCAGGGTACACTTGTTTCTACAAGTGCCTACATAGCAGAAGGGAGGCACGTAACCACAATCCATTTGCACCAACCTAGTTTCGCCCATCAAGATGCACTGACGAGTAGGCAGAGTATGTAAAGAGTGGCACAACCCAATGGCACAAACAGCTCCCTTTCAGACAAGACGGAACTGACTCACTGAGTGCCCGCCTAAAACACTGGGATGGAGAACAGGAAATCAAGGTGGCCATGAAAACGGTTTCTGATTGCAGAACGGAAGTGGTCCAAGGGAAATCCACAGAAGGACATATACCCAGAGGCGAGATGCTATAGCCAATTATTTGATTTATTTATTTATTTATTTATTTCCCACTCCAGCCTGCCTCCAGCAGGTTGGAACGGCTACAATAAAACAATAATAAAATATATAAAATAAAATAATTACAGGATAGCCGATTGGTGAATAACCTAATTCATCGTTACTCTGATATAGTGCCGGCGGGTGGCCACGATGAGGTGGGCGTTCTCGGTGGCCACGCCGTTGCTGAGGGACTCCTCCCACCCGGAGGCAGCCTGCCTCTGCCCGGTCTGGCCCCAGTCCTCCCAGGTTTCCGTAGGAATTGTAAGACCTGGCTGTTCCGTCAGGCGTTTGGTGAGGGAGAAGGGGGGGGGGCATGTTTTGGGTTTCGTTCTCCCCATTTTATTGTTGTATATGTTATTTAATGCTTTTATATATTTTATTGTATTTGTATTGATTGATTTGTTAGCCGCCCCGGGCTGCCTGGCAGGAGGAGTAGGGTATCCATTTTTAAAATAAATCAATATTTGCTCACTTTCCGGTGGCTACGTAAGACCTTATTGTTCTGTAAAGCATTTGGAGATGGAGACAGGGAGGGTGGGGAGGGTGTGGGTTGGGGAGAGATGGGTTCTTTTATTCATGTTTTATTATAAGGCTTTATTGATGTTCCGTTTATTTGATATTGTCAGCCACCCCGAGCTGCCTGAGGCAGGCGGGGCAGGATATTAAGAATGTTAAATAAATAAATAAATAAATAAACAAGGCCACAGTATCCGTCCTTGAGACAGGCTCTCAGAAGAACTACAAACCTAGCGGACAAGGAGTTTGTTTTCCTGGATTGCAACTACAAAATGAAAAAAAAAGAGAGAGAGAGAAGAACTTGGACAGACATTCCATAGATGATAGCTAGAGACAAGCAGATGATCGTGGCTAATTATTATTATTTATATAGAACACCAGCAAGATACCCGACACTGAACAATCATTAAATAGAGACAGGTCCTCTGCCCCGAGGAACTTACAATGTAGGAAAGACCAAGGAGAGGGGACCACAGGGAGAGGCAGCGAGACAGTCACCAAGTTGAGACATCATAGATGTACCTGCTGAGCTCGGCGACAGGGGATAAGGGGCCCTGAATGAGAGGGCAGCAGAGGAAACATCAGCCAGCGTTCTGCGGGGTTTAAGAGCTAGGGAAAGCCTGACGAAGAGGTAGGTTTTCAGGAGAGGCTTTCAATAATCGCACCTTGCTGCCACTGAAATAAACGCACAACTGCTGTGTATTATAGCCAGGGATCCATGGACTCTGTGTTTCTGACTTCTTGATTGTAGCCACAAAACTCTTTGCAGTTCGCTAGCAAGAAACTAGCTGTGCCCTGGCCAGCCCGGCGACGGCTTAGCTTCACCATGTGTTGTGATGGCAGCTCTTCACAGGCTTTGCCCGCCCCCGTGCCAGGTGTAAGCCCTTAAAACATAAATGGATGTAACCGTAAACCCAAGATACGCTCGCTTTGTTCTGGGATTGTGTTTATTTTGGAAAGCAACTCAAGTCCATTCAAACCCTACTCTACAGCGACCCTCCAAACCAAATAATCCCCCCCCCCCGTCCCAATAAAAGAGAGAGTCCCAAAGAAAGCTTTTATTTGACGAGGAGGATTTACTCTAGTAGAGTCAAGCTCAGGTAGAACACTGAGTGTGTGCACTCTGTAAAAAGCTTACAATAGGGGGTAAATACACCCTCGGCCCCTTTGCCTTTCATCTGGTGACATTTATTTGCTTTCCACGGCGGGCAGTGCCACAAGAACCATCCGTCATGCTGAAGGTTCATCACGTAAATGACAGGGTTCGCCCGTGTCTATGCACTTTGTCGAACGTCAGGATTAAAAGCTGCTAACAGATGGGGCTTGGCACCAATTTTAGCACTGCTCCCAAGCTTGCTGTTTTTTTGCAAACCTGAGCTGTATGCGTCCATTCAAAGTTAGGTTGCAAGGAAACAAATCTTTTCCCCAGCTACCAGCAAAAATATGTTCTACGTGCTCTATGTAATCATTATTAGGGAGCTTCTGCTGTGTTCGCTCACCGAGTAACATCTTGCCCCAGGAGTAGCCCCAATGAGATTACTTGAGAAGATATTACTGGGAAGGGGAAAGGCTGACCGAATCAAATTCTATGTAAAACTATTAAGAAACCACACTGCCACGAACAAATCCCATCAAACGATTCTCACCTATATTAACATCCCTTCAAAATCCTTGTGACTAGCTCTGCTCCCAAGAACTCAGATCATGCCCTTCTCAAACACCCACCACTCCTTTGACCTGCATGTCCCGTTTCTCTCCATCACCGACCTGTTCACCCACTATGCCCCTACACTCACCGCTGTCCACACACCCATGTTCTCTGTGATGCTCACTCACTCACTGCAGATGTTGACTGCAAAGGTTTTTGCGATTCCCATATACTGCCTCCACCACTGTTGAAAGCAGAGCAAATATGCAAATTCATTCATTATGCAATCTGTACGAACAGAACACCAAACCTCCAGATTTCCTCAAAACTCTTGTGATTTCCAGTGTTTTGATAAGATTCTCAGCAGCTGAAATTGTGAGAATGTCAAGTTTCCTTATTTATTTATTTTTTTTAAATGAAGTTTCCGATTCTCATGGCTGTGGAGAAAAGCGTGACAATGGCAATGGTTCAGAAACCAGAGGACGGAAAAAGGCAATGCCATAATTGGTAAGTCTTGGGTGCAGAGATGAAATGGGTAATGGTGGTATCCGAACCGGTGGTTGAATACTGTTCAAGCACCCAAGCACCGTTCAAGCACCCAAAATTCTGACAACCAATCAGGGGCGTAGCTAGGTTCGAAGGGATGGGGTCCCCTGCCCATACTTCCCAGGGGCAGGGTACAGCTGACCACAGAGTGTGGGCCCCCAGGCTCATGGGCCCTCGTGCAGCTGCACTGCCTGTTCCTATTATAGCTATGCCCTTGCAACCGATATACCAAAATACCAAATCTTACCCAAAAAACCAATACCGCCTGAAAAATTCCCGAAATCTGGGACCAAATTGGTATTTCAGTAAATCGGTATTTTGGTATGCCAGGTCAGTATTTTGGGTACCTGATCAAATACCGATTTGCGTACTGAATAGTACCCAAAATATTCGGTTCAATTCAGGAACTGGAAATTTAACGGGTAGACCCAGGTACTCATTTCAGCTAGTTGGGTGCCTATTGTGCCTGGTTTTGTCCCAATTTATTTCATGAAATCTAGCTGTGCTGCTTTTGCAAGTCCATATGATTCTTTTAGCAGAAAGAAGGCTGGGTTGAAACACAAAATACAAACTCCCTTTTCTTTTCGTCTCACTGGCCAAGATGCATGAGTTGGCAACGTCTCTCCAGAACTGGGTCAAAAGAAGCGTATCATTTTATGCAACAGAAATATGGATTTCAAATTTTAAAATGGCTGTTGAAAAGTCACTGAAACTTGGTTTCCACAAAAAATTTGATTAAATTTCACAAGCAAAAAAATCTTTTAACAGAAAGAATGCTGGGTTGAAAATTCAACAAACAACAGTGATATGAGGGCATCAAATTTCACACAGTAATTTCACTCAGGCTGCTTGTACACATGACAAAACTGGGTACACATGACAAAAATCCCCCCAGAATTCGAATGTCAAGTTCTTGTGATTTTTTTGCCTGTGAAATGTAATCAAACTTTTTGTGGAAACCAAGTTTCAGTGACTTTTCAACAGCCATTTTTAAATCTGAAATTCATATTTCTGTTGCATAAAATGATACGTTTCTTTTGGTCCAGTTCTGGATAAATGTCACCAACTATATATTGTTTTTTTTATATATATATTACAAAACTCCAGCATTTATAACACCCGGTATATATATTTGATTACATTTTTGTAATAAAATAGAACATAATATAATTTTGATTTTATTTCACAGGCAAAAAATGGCAAGAATTTGACATTTGGCATTTGAATTCTGGGGGGGATTATATATATATAATCCCCCCCAGAATTCAAATGTCAAATTCTTGCCATTTTTGCCTGTGAAATAAAAATCAAAAATCAAAATTATATTATGTTCTATTTTATTACAAAAATGTAATCAAATATATATACCGGGTGTTATAAATGCTGGAGTTTTGTAATCTGTGAACCTTTATGCAGCAAGATCTCGCCGCTTTGAAAGACCCACTAGATGTGACTCTTACAAGGTTGCGAGATCTCGTTGCATAAAAGGAGAACAGTGCGTTTACACAGGACACAACTCCAGCATTTATAACACCCGATATTATCTCAAGCACTTACAAAACCCCATTTTTGTCATGTGTACAAGCAGCCTCAGTGAAATTACCGTGTGAAATTTGATGCCCTCATATCACTTTTGTTGTTGTTGAATATTCAATCTGGCATTCTTTCTGCTAAAAGGTCTTTTTGCCTGTGAAATGTAATCAAAATTTTTGTGGAAACCAAGTTTCAGTGAATTCACATAAAAAGGACCAGTTCTGACCCTGGGTATAATATGCAATTCCCTATTTAGACGTTTCTCTTTTTTGTTTAAGTCGAACTGCTGAGAAGTTCTATGCCTATGGGACCGGTGGTTCAGGATCCAATTGGGTTACAATTCTGGCTGGTATTTAATACTCTTCATGTCTTTGTTGTTGTCTGGGATCACTAGGTTGTTGTGAGTGTGCAGAAATCTCAAAATGGAACCATTCAGAAGTTGCAGCTAGTGCAGAATGTGGCGGCCCACCTCCTTCCTGGGACGGCCCACCGGGAGCACACAACACCGGTGCTCTGAGCTCTGCACCGGCTGCCTATTGTCTTCTGGGACCAATTCAAGGTGCTGGTGTTGACCTTACAAAGCCCTTCACGGCCTAGGCCCTGCTTACCTGAGTGATCACCTCACCCCCTGGGCCCCCGGGCAGTCCCTGCGGTCATCTGAGGGCGCCCTCCTGGACATCCGGCATTATCGGCAAATCCAGACAGACAGGAGGGTGTTCTCGGCAGCCGCGCTGTTACTCTGGAATTTCCTCCCGGTGGAGGGATCACCGCAGCCCGAATTTTTTCGCCTTCCAATGAAATTGTAAGACCTGGCTCTTCCGCCAGGCATTTGGTGGCGGCGGGTGGGCTAGTTTAGATGCGTTGCGGGGAGGGAACTTCTTTTTTGTTCTTTATGCGCTAGCCAAGAGTTTTATAAGAATTCGTAATGTTATTTATCTCATTATATGGTTGTATTTTTGGCGTGATTATTGTTTTACTATTTTATAACTTGTAAGCTGCCCCCGAGTCGCTTTGCGAGAGGGGCAGGGTATAAATGGAAATAAACAAACAAACCACACTGGCAAAATATTTGAAGGCTTGCCCTCTCCACATGATTTGGTCTGCTCCGTTAAATCCCAAAGTACCGGGCTTAGAACAGCACACTTTCTTAATGAATATTTACCATTCCACGCATGCTTGGCACAGAGCTGCAATGCTTGCATTTTGCTCTGCTGAAGAGCTGCTCTCTTTCATTTTAAAGAAAGATTTTTTTTAAAAAAATTGAAATAGTTCTCATGTGACATGAGCAAGTGTGATCGGGACCATTTGGTATTGTGCTTCTCCCTTCAGTTACTGGCAGCTCCTAATGGAACCCAGGAATCCATGTGAAAGCAGATCAGATCTCCCGGCTCAGATTCAGAATCTGTAACAGATGCCATTTCAACAAATGCTTATGAAATAGCTAGAAAAGGGAATCTATCCCTCGAGATAAACCCTATTCCACGTGTGTGAAAGCGAGTGTTTTCCTTTGGGAGGCTAGCATAGAATGTGGTCGTTCTGTCCTTTGCCTGCTTGCTTTGACACTAGCCTGTCATTTGTGTTGGCCTTTTGGAGGTTGGGGTGTTTTTTGTTGTTGTTTTTGAGGGAAATGTGTCTTTTCTCTAACCATGCTGTGCCGACAAGGCGACCAACCCATTTTTCATGGTTGCTTTTGTCCCATTGTCGCGAGAATTCCAGCTTTTGGTTCCAAAGAAAGTTCTTAGCCAACATGGCTACAGAAGAAAAGAAGGGAAAAAAGCTTGAAAACTCCAATTACTGTTTCTCTTCAATAAAAAGAAACTTAGATTTTATTTAAATTGTGGTTTTTAGTGGGCCTGAGTCATGATTTTTAGAACATCTGGGTGAATAATGTTGGCTACAACATGTTCCTTTTTAAAATGTAAGAAAGAGGAATTGCTTTGAAGTAAAAACTTGGCTGTTTCCTGTAGGACTCGACATTCGCCGATCAGCAAAATGTGGTATCATCATCCATCTCTTTCCAACATTTCCTCCCTTCAACACTGTGCAAACATTATCTCGGTCTCTATCCCCACAAGAATCCTTTACACTTCCCAGAGTTACAGATGGGTCTTATACCACCATCGCCTTTAATCATTTGCAATGAGGCCACAGAAATTCACAGCTGGCTAACACTTTGGCCTTGGTGAGAATGTAAAAACCCTGACGTCCCCTCCCCTCTCTCGCAGACATTAAATTCTGTGATGGCTGTTGCTACCACATACTTTGAAGGTCATGCTTGGAGTGGCCGCTCTGATGGTCAAACAAGGCTGGTGCTAGAGGCACAGATGCGACCACATTCTTGGCAAGCCCAGTCAGGGTCATCTTTGATGTGGAGTCTGTGCTTGGTATTGTTTGCCTCTGGCACGCGGACACAATGCCCTTGCGTACAACGAGCCCTCCATCTCGCTCTGTTGCTCCCCAGACGACACGGCAACCGGCTGCGTTGACACTGCCCTTGGCAAGGTCAGGAGACTTTCTTCTGTTCTTTTCAGCTGGGCTTTCTCTGCAAAGGAAGAGTGCCTCGTCTCTAGCACCCTAGGACTTTTCATTTCGCTATCAGATAGCTGGTTCCGTAACCTCGCCACACACACATGCTGCCCTGTCAGCATGGGGGGGGGTGGGGGGGGGTGTTACTTTTATTCTGTGGAAATTCTATCTTCAGCAATAAGTTTGAAAAATAATGATTGGACAAAGCCCTTGAACCACACCGAGCCAGCTCTGCACATGGGCAGGATCCAATCTCTCCGTTTGCTGTGAATCCCTATTGCCACGCAGAACACAGCTCTTAAAATCACTGGGATTTTAAGCTTTTCTCTCTCCCCCTTATCAACTCTGCTTCTCCTATGTGGGTACATGGTCTAAATTCCAGTCATGAGGGGGACGGGAGAAATATACAGTCCACTGGCTCCAAATAGCTCTCTGGGCACAATTCAAGGTGCTGTTTTTGACCTTTAAAGCCCTAAACGACCTGGGCCCCCATATATCTGAAAGACTGCCCGTCCTATCATGCTCCACTGTAACCCTTGCAATCAGCCAGGAACATCCTCTTATGGGTACCAAACACCAATTTGGCTCAAACCATGAGGATGTGAGCAGGGGGCCGTTCTCAATTCAAGCTCCAGTGGGCGTTTTCAGACAAGACGCTCCCCACCCACCTCCCACCCACTATACATGTTACAGGGTTCCCAGAGGGCAACACTGCAGCCCCGTAACATGTATAATGGGTGGGTGGGGAGGGCCTTGTCTGAAAATGCCCAGTGTTGCGGAACGCCCTCCCTCTGGAGGTCCGCAAGAATCCAAGTCTGAACATAATGCATGGGCCTTTCTTTTCCGCAAAACATTTGACAGGTGGGGATAGGGGCTGGATGAGGGTTATTCAGAGCCCGGGGAGTGGGGGCTTTTAAAAGGGATCTGAATGCATTTTTACACACTGTAGGCCGCCCTGAGCCTTAGGCAAAGGACAGGGTATTAAAGTTAAATAAATAAATAAATAAAATTGAGTGTGGGTATGGAGTCCCAGTATTTCCTGCATGCTGAGTACATCAATACTAATATTCATCGTTAGCACATTTGCTTCAGTCATTTTTACTGTACAACAGGATGGATTTTTTTTCTGCTGTTACCAAATAAAAAGAATGCGAACACTGTCCTATCGAAAAGGGAGGTGCTATACATTGATGCCCCACTGCCCCAAGATACTATGGGTGAAATCTAGGTGGGGTGGACTAGATGCCCCTTTAGGGTACCCTCTAACTCAAAAATGCTATAGAATCCGCTGAGTGGATGAGCACTAACCCTAGCATTTAGCACAAGCATTAAAGTAAACGCGGTTCGTGTGCATGACAAGTGCTAGCCTGCACCAGTGCTGTCTGAACAGAGGACCTGTGTGCGCAGCTGTCGGGCCACTACATGCATGCGTACATGCGCTCGGCCCCTTAATAGCTCCTCATTCCACAGGACAATTCCAACCAAATTTGAAAGGGGGGCGGTGGGGGTAGAAGGTCTGATGAGGATTAGAGACTGGAGCTGAAATGTGTACAGTCAAAACAAGGTATATCCATCAGAATGACAGTACCCGATTCGACTTGGTAACATCAGGTACAACTGGGTACCCGATTAGCGCCTGATGTACTGACATTCCCTATACCAATATACTGACCTTCCCAACCCGTCCGGTCATACCGGTTTTCCAGTACCGAAAGCAGTGACGGAAACAGAAAATTGGTAACCTTAAAGGTAATGCCTGGTATTTTGCATAACTAGGTGCCCAGCTCGGTACATGGGTACCAAGTGGGCAGCCGACAGACTACCCAAAATTGTGCATATTAACCATGGGTAGTAAATATGGGTGTTTTAA
Source organism: Sphenodon punctatus (assembly GCA_003113815.1). Taxonomy (NCBI): domain Eukaryota; kingdom Metazoa; phylum Chordata; class Lepidosauria; order Sphenodontia; family Sphenodontidae; genus Sphenodon; species Sphenodon punctatus. The sequence goes on along the minus strand of QEPC01011901.1, from coordinate 25,903,235 downwards.
ATAAGCCAGGCTGGGAGGCATGTGACAGTGGCTGCTGAGTGGCACAGCTGTAGAGCAGCCACTCAGGTTTGTGAGTGATTCAAACAGGTGGCTCCCAGCTTGACTACTGCGGCAGCCGCCACCCACTCCCCTTGCCACAGACCATGGGGGAGACGCGCCAGGCTGGCCTTTGAAACTGACATGTCCCAGGCGTGAGCCCTGGGGAACCGGGCTCCCCAGCGCTCCTGGCCAGTTCCTGAGGCTTCCAACGGTCATGTCCCCCAACCCACAGTGCGTGTGAGCGGTGGACCCATCTGGTGGTGGTGGTGGCTACCCCAGTTCCTACGGTCAAGACGCACAGGCGCCTGTTGCCACGCATGTTTTTGACTTGCCCCGCGCAGTGCGCTTTGGATTTCTCAGCGGTGCGCTGGGAGTGGCTCACAGGAGCACGCACTTCCCCGCACCACCTTCAGGCGGGGTTGGACGAGTGGCTCCTGGGTGGCCACGGCTGGTAGCAACACCCTATGATGCCTCTTTCAACTCTGGTGATGACCCAATATTTTGCCTCTCGTGGGGAGATCTAGCCTCTATTGTGCCTTAAATTAGAAATATTAACAATTTCTCAGCTCCACTTACTCTTTGCAGACAACATTACTCAAGCAAAGCAGATAAATAAGCAAAATACCTGAAAAAAATACCACCCCAGTGGGCTGGGCTGTACAAAGACATGGAGTCCAAATACTTCATTTCCACCATATGTTGCTAATTAAGTTCTTCAGAAAGAAAAGACTTTCTGAAGTCTATGAATGCAAAATATCATGTTGCACTCCTCCCTGAGTCACTCAGCACTCTGAGTTGCATTTTTTCATCTTCCCACCCTCCCCCTGTGTGTGTGGGGGGGGGGGGGGAGAAAAAACCCCAAAAGGATAGGGCAGGAAATGTCCACGTTTGGCAGCAATTTAAGCCTGTTGATTTTAATGTCTGTCAAGGGTTCAATAATAAGCAAGTAATTGCCCAATGATGATCTCCCTCCTTCAATGGATGGGGAACTAAGGGGAGGAGACAGATGATGCCCTCAGGAGATGATAAAGAGATCAAAAAGCACCCTGGTAAGAATCAATTGCAGAGTAAAACGTCTGCCTAGGGAAGAAGCAACACTCCACTTCGTTAAAGCCACCATTCAGAGCAGCAGACTTGCAGTCTCCTGGTCTCGAAGGCTGACAGCATAAAGCCTAGGAAAGGTGATGCCCTTTCAATCCATAGGAAAACACCTTGACTGCCGTTCTCAAGCACGGTCTTGACCTCTGATGGTCAGGAGTGAACAGCAGGGAACGGATCACCCCATGATGACCTGTTGGGGACTTCTCTGAAGTGACCAAGATTGGCCACTGTTCGAGACGGGATGCTTTGGTTCGGTGGATCATTGGTCTAATCCAGTCGGGCACTTCTTATGTCCTTATCTGGAGCTTCTTTTATGGCCCAAGCTACACATTTGATAAGGCAGCCAAAACAAGCTTCTCCTGAAACTGATATAACTGTCCTTAACCAGCAGCATGTGGCTTTTCAATACATTTGCTTCAGGGGAATTAAAATAACAAGCTCCGTGACTTTATGCCCTTTCTATGCCCTTACCCTTTACCTCCCCCAAAAGACGTTCCAATGGCATACAGCTCTCCCCCGGAAAAGAGGCATAAATATATTGCTTGATTAAAGGGAGTCGCCCAAAGCACATCGTTGTGTAGCTCCCGTTGCTCTCTCGTATACGACGGGCAGGAAGTAAGGTGAACAGCGGGACTGACAGAAACATACACACGTCGCATCTGGAGAATCTTTGGATTAGTCCTTTTCTAACCAAAGCAGAGCGTAAAGGCAGTACTAATTTTGACTAATTTAGGCCCTTTTCATCAGCAAAAAAATAAAAAGAGAGAAATGATTTATCCCTCGGGTAACAAGCTAATCCTCTGTACAGACAGACATCCTGTCTTCTCTCACATTAGTAAAGTCCTAGCACAGCTACCAAAGCCAAGGAAGCAATTACACAGAGTGCTCAGAAGTGTTGTTGAATTAGTTTGTAATTACGGTGGAAGAACAAAACAATCAATCGAGTACAGAAATGTTTTCTTACAAAAATATTAGCTGCATTTTGGGGCCTGCCTTACTGTTGTCAGGGCAAAAAAACCCAGTCCATGCTTGTCATCTCTTGCCCTAACTGATGTAACCTCCTCCTTACTGGTCTCCCCTGCTCTGATCTTGCCCCCTCCCACCTCTGTTCAACACTCTGTTGCCAAAATCATCCACCTCGCCCGTCGCTTTGACCACGTTCAGCCCCTCCTCTCCACTGGCTCCCTCTATGGGAACGTATTCAGTACAAGCTGTCTCTCTTAGATTGTAAAGCCCTTTGGGGTAGGGACATGTCTATAGCTACTGACTGTACAAGTGCCAGGTACACTGCTGGCGCTATATAAATAAATAAATAAATAAATAATAATGACATGAATCAGACCTTCATTGAACCAGAAAGAAAGCTGCCGGCAAGTATTCCACTTTGGAATGTTACAACCACTGCTAACTTGGATTATTCGATCATGGCTACTTAAAACTGTAAGCTGGTTGGGGCAGAGACTTGTCTTTTTTGTTATGTACTCCTAACGGCCTGGCCCCTAGCCTGTTAACATTCCTGCGACATTGCAAGACCTGGTTGTTCGCCCAGGCCTTTGGGAGGGATGTTTAGTTCCCCACCTATTTTGGTTTTTATACTGTTTCCTTGTCCTGTTTTAATATTTTATAATATTTATGATAATTTTAATTGATTTTATTGTATTTTAATGGTTGGAAGCCGCCCCGAGCTGCATGGCAGGAGGGGCGGAGTAGAAATTTATAAAATAGATAAATAAATAAATAAAGTCAGAGAAACCTTAGCTTATGAGAAGCCTTAGCCTATGATTTCCTCCCGGTGGGGGCACGTCAGGCCCCAGACCTTCGGGCCTTCCGCAGGAACTGCAAAACCTGGCTGTTCTGTCAGGCATTTGACGAGGGAGACGGGTAAGGCTGGGTGGGGTTAGGGAGGGTGGGTTGTTTGTGTTTTATGATTAATTACATTTTATAGTGTTTAAAATTGTTTTTATATTATATTTATACTATGTTGTTAGTCGCTCTGGGCCGCCTGCAGCGGGAAAGAACAGGATACAAATTCCGTAAATAAATAAATATGATACCTTAGCTTATGATACAGCCTTCCACAAAAACACTAACAATTTACAAATGCCAAAAACGCAAGGCTTGTTATTATTGATTATTATTGATTATTATAGCAAATAATAATCCCCCGCCGGGAATCTCATTCACCACACAATTGGCTGAACCCGCGGGGCCGGCGTCGATCACGTGGTGAATGAGATTCCCGGCGGGGATGAAGGGGCCTGTCACGTCTGGACGGCGATCATGGCCCGGAATCCCATCTCCCAAGAGGGTGGGCGCTGATGGACCGGGGGGGGGCATGCGGCCACAGATTGTGGGGGGCGGCCTCGCCCCCTCCCCGATTTCCCACCAGGATTCCCCGGCACGTCTGTTGGCCATGCCGGAGTGATCCCGGCAGGGAAACTAAGGGTTGTTTCCGTGATGGGGCAAATGCCACCCCGTCACATCTGAAAATACCCATTGACAATGGCGGAAGATCCCACAATACCAGAAGAGGAACAGAAGTTCTCAGCAAATACAGCCCAAGCTGTAGATCTCTCAATTTCCCTGCCCTGTGTTCCCTAGCTGGCAAAACTTCTCCGGGACCTGAAGGAAAAAAGAAAACTTGATATCCTGAACGCACAAGGCTAGGCAGTAGCAAAATCCCTACTACTAATAATCATTTTCATAGAGCTACTAGGCGTACCCAGCGCTTTACAGTCACAAATCTTTGGAGACAGTTCCCTGCTCAGTGGGCTTACAATCTACGATGGAACACGGGGAGAGACAGACACACACACATTCCTATTTTACAGCTGGGGAATGGAGGCTGAGAGGTTGTGACTTCCTTAAGGGCCACCCAGCGGGTCCATGGGGAGGGTGGGATTCAAACCCCTGGCTTCCCTAGTCCACGACCAGCACCTTACCCACTACACCGCACTGGTTCTCAAAATCCCGACGGTCCAGTTCTTAATGAGTAGACGTCCGTATCTCAGCATCTAAAGAAGCCACATGCTCGTGTCGCTTACGGTAGATAAAGTCATTAGATGCTGCTGCCTACCAGTCCCCGATCTCTTCCCAACTTTCTTTCCTGGAGTTCCTGCCCACATTCTTCAAGTGTAATGACAAAAAAACCCAACCCGAATCCTACCTGAAGTTCCCAATTATATTAATTCAACCAAACCCACCAATAAATTACCCTGGGCCTGGGAAATTCCACAAGTAAAGCTCTATCCCATCGTTCTGATTGGATCTCTTACACCAAGAAAGAAACCATATCCTCTCCTACACTGGCCCAATCGCATTCAGAAAGCATCATTCATGTATAGTTCTTGGTTTCAACTGTCTTTTGACACAGACCAGGACTCTCTGGAGAAATCAGCAAGACTTTTGGTGTTGAATGTCTTTGGTGCACAGAGCAGAGAAAGTGATTAAATGACCTCAACATGCAGAACACTCCAAAAGCCACTGGGAAAAACACAAAACTACACAGCTGGAACCCTTTATTCCCTCCCATCAGATGCCGAGTTAATGGGGAGAGAAGGTTGTCACTGAAGAATAGAACGATAGGACCGGACACCCTACGCTAGGAGCAGAAGCAAGTTAAACTTTCCACAATCCTGTCTGCGGCCCAGCACAAGCTCGGTGCAGGCTGCCTGCGATGGGACACGTCGATAGTTTGGAGCCTCTGGCACCATCTCATAGGTGCTATGATCATTCCTCTTCCCCCACATACACCACCCACCTTTCGAAGATGGCCTTCGCACCAGTGAACTTTGCTGTAGCCAAAGTCATTTTTCACAGACCGGCTGCGGACGCCCGATCACAGACTGCCGCTTGGAAACCACTCCTTAAAACAGGGGTGGGGAACCACAAGCCCAGGGGCCCAATGTGGCCCCCGACAAACTGCTACGCGGCCCCTTTCCAGTTCCTGGACCTGGCCCCCTCGAGTCCAGTTCCTAACTCCAACCACTGAAGAAGTGAGCTCGGAGGAAGGGAGCAGAGATGAGGGCATGCGCACACGGCAAGGGGTCAGATCCATGTCACAGATGCTTTTCTTGAATAGGCCCAATGATTCATTTGCAAAAGAAAACCTCATTGCTGGGGTCCAAGTCTGCCCCGGAAGCCATCTTGCCAAAGCCCAGAGCTTGTGAGGGCAGGGAAAGGAACCCTAATTCTCCAGCTAGCAACCCAACCACTGGACTAACCTGCCTCTCTACAGCTGACTATGAAACAGGATTTCTTGTGATTTAACCTAGATGACAGCCAGCGCTGGGGGTGAGGAGGAGAATCATGAATGAAAAGCCAAAGAAACAAGCAAAGGTTTTTCTGGCTTCGTTTCCCACCCGAAATGGCCAATATTGGCCTTCTCCTGTTCTTTCCCATTTCAGGGTACACACTCCTGGGGCTCAGCCACCCCCCCCCCATTTAATTGCCACAGCCCCCTGCCAATTAAGCTCCGAGTCTGAATACATCCCTTTAGCACGCTCACCCGCAACTTCTACGCGGCCCTTGGAGCCTGTACTCATTTTCAAAGCACCCCCAGGGTGGAAAAGGTCCCCCACCCCTGCCTTAAAACATCCTAGGGGGCACAATCCACCGTTCACCGTGGGCAGGCAATTTCAGTCACCGCACTGGGAGGCAAGTGCGGAGAGCAGGGCAGACATCCCGCGCCGGGAAACCAGGCGAGCCGCTGTCGGCCAGCCTGCGGCGCCCTGGTGTAGGTTGAGGTGCCGGCTACATCCCCACCCCACCCATCCCCAGTCTGGCCTCTATCCTGGCCAGGATGTGGCCACACGACTCTCTCTCAAAGCCCTGCAGCGGGGTCACACCGCAGGACACGTTCGACAGGGGGCCAGGCACCCTCCCTTGAGTTAGGCAGCCTTACCACACTTTGGGTAAGGCTGCTACACCCTGTGTCCTCAGAGAAAGGGTGAGGATGCAAGGCATAGTAGCCAGCTGCCCATCCCGCCTCGGGGCAAGGTGAACATCTGGCAGGCAGTGGCCACAGTCAACACTCAAAAAGAAAGGCTCTTTTCACACGGACTCTCTAACACTGATAAAATGGGGGTGATATTTTATTACACATGTTGCAGGGCTGCAGGGGTGCACTACGGGTGCCCTGCAACATGTGTAATAAAACGTAACACCCATTTTATCAGTGTTAGAGTGTCTGTGCGAACAGGGCCAATATTATAAATCTTATAAAGACCATTACATGAATGACCATTCGATAAATAAGAAGGACGATAACAGAAAGATGCCTATTATGGGCAAAAGCTCATTATAAAACCTCATAATGTGCTTCCAAATAGGTCCATAATTAACGATGTTGAAAATACATTCACAATTTACTGATAAGTAGCCTACGCGTTTCAACAACAAAGGCTATTTTTACATGGATGCCTTCCCCCTCCCCACGTCTGTGGGAGGCTGTTCCATCAGTGGGGGACGTCCGTGGAAACGGCGCAGTGGTGGGTGGAGGGATGGGTGTTCTACTGGCGTTCGCCCATGTGAACACCACAGGCAGCGGGTGGAGGTGTGTGCGCGCTCCCAATGCACACCCATCTTCACCCATCACACACCATCTCTACCCATGGAGCCTTACGAAAAAACGGAGGAGGCTCTGTGGGTGGAGATGAGAGAGTGGCCGTGGAAACGGGCACACGCCCACCGTGGCAGCACACCCATCCCCCCCCCCCCCACCGCTGCCCGTGGAAAAAGGGCCACAATCTTTATCGGGGCTACTTCACAACTTGAAGATACAAAGGAGACCCATATATGAAGCATTTAAGTGACGGAAACTACCAAAAAAAAAAGAGAAAAAGGCATGTAAGCCTGCAAAACCTGGATAAAAGAATCGGAAAAATATATTAAAAACCCTAAAGAATCAATTAATCATACCTCTATGGTATCTGATTTTCCAAGAGATACAAAACTAAATCTCTATATCCTGAAGGTCTCTAAAAAATAAATTAAATCAATGTTGTATTTGTACAGATATCGGACTGCTGAAAATACTGATCCTAACACTGATCTGAAAGTCTCCACTTGAGAAGAAAACAAAATACGTTACTCCTCAATAGTAAATTGTTCAAAAATAGCCCACATGAAAAATGACTACCTAATAATTTTAAAAATTTCCTCTTGTAAAGAATATTCTTAAGAGCTGAATGCATATGCAATCATTCTCAAGAAAAACCCTGTAAAAAAGCAAATTCCATTTAAAAAAAACCTGTATCTCGACCATAAAAAGAACAAAATAATAAATAAGAAAAGGGGGAGAGGGAATACCACCTTGGTTCTAGGTTTGCAGACCGCCTTGCCCTTCCCTTGAAACACGAGCTGAAAAGCCAAGCCTCTAACTTATAGATCACTGGATAATGATCTAAGTTTATTTATTTATATTTATTGGCCGCCCCCTCATGCCTACGGCATCCCGGGGCGACTTACATCAAATAAAACAATAATAAAACACATAAAACATCATCAATTATAAATGATTTAAAAATCGCCCCCCCTCCGACCGAAGGCCTGGGAAAACAGTCAGGTCTTATAGGCTTGGCGAAACACCATCAGACCCGGGGCCAGGTGGGCTTCCTCCGGGAGGGAGTTCCAAAGTCGCGGCCCGGTCACAGAGAACGCCCTCTCCATTGTGGCCCCGTTTAAAACGGGGGACCTCCAGGAAGGCGCCCCCGGCAGACCGCAGGGATCGCCCTGAGGCGTGGAAGGCGAGGCGGTCCCCAAGGTACGAGGGGCCCAGACCGTGCAGGGCTTTATAGATCAACACCAGCACCTTGAATCTGGCTCGGTACGCTATAGGCAGCCAGTGCAGAGTGCGGAGCACCGGTGTCATGTGCTCCCCTTGCCTCGTCCCTGTAAGGAGATGGGCCGCCGCATTCTGCACTAGCTGCAGCCTCCGAACCAGAGTCAAGGGAAGCCCCACGTAGAGCACGTTGCAGTAGTCTAGCCTTGAGGTGATGGTGTGAATAAGAATGGCCGGGTCGGGCCCGGAAATGTATGGGCACAGCCTCCGTACCAGATACAGCTGGCGAAAGGCGGCTTTAGCCACCGCCTCCACCAGCCGATCCAGCCGGAGGCCTGAATCCAAAGCCACCCCCAGACTCCGAACCTGCTGGGTTATGGGAGGGGAGACCCCCCCACCCCAACCAACCAGAGGGGCCGCCACCTCCCTTGCCCTACCCACCACCATCACCTCCGTGAAGGATTGAGCTTCAGTCTGCTCTGCCTCATCCAATCCGCCACAGCCTCCAAACTTTGGGAAAGCAAAGAGACAGCAGGGCCTGGGTCGGTCGAAAATGAGAGGTACAACTGAGTATCATCAGCATATTGGTGACATCGCACCCCAAACCCTCTCACGATCTCCCCCAAGGGGTGAATATACACATATTGTTCATTACCATTCAGTCCTTATAATTACTACCACACAGCTAGTAAATCAGTTGATTATTCAAATAAGTCTACTTGAGCCACTGGACATCTTCAATGAACACCAACATAAGAAAGAGTAACTAGGACCATTTTTACACGGACGCCCCCACCCCCCGGGCTCAGTGTTTGGCCGGTGGGGGCATCCGTGCAAACGGCCGGCAGTGGGTGGGGGATGGGTGTTCGCTTGGTGTTCATCCATGTGAACACCGCGGGCGATGGGTGGGGGTGCATGCTCCTACGCAACACCCACCTCCACCCACTGCGCCAGAATACCCATTCCCCCCCACACACCCACCCCTGTCTGTGTAAAAATGGCCTAAGTGTTACTGGATTTAGAACATTTAAAGTTATTGTTTTAATACAAGGATCTATCCTTATCCCATTGTTGTTATAAAGCAACTCAAATCATCAGTTTACTTCACTGTTATACAAAAACAGATAAATCTAGCTCCTCATTGGGTGTTTTCAGACGTGACGAGATCACAGTGAACCACAGTGAATACCCACCTGTGGTCACTGTGCCCCGCACGTCTGTTCGGCGGCCGCCAGATGTTCGCCACGCTGAATGCCCACATGGGGTCAATTTCAACCACGCTTCCGGGGCTCCCAGCGCGAAAATCCCCAGAAGCGTGGTGAAAGTGATTCATGGTCAGAACCCAAAAAAAGTAATGTCTGGCCGGCGATCACAGCCCAGAATCCCCGGCGGGATTCCGGGCCGTGGTCAAACCGGCCTGACGCTGCGGCGGCATTGGCCTCGCCGCCCGCCCATCTCCCTAGAGGGCAGGCGGCGAGGGAGCATGGAGGGGGCGGGGCCGTGCGGCCGCACGTTGCGCCGCGCAGCCCCGGCCCCTCCCTGATCCCGGCACGTCTGTTTGCCGTGCCTGGGTGATCCCGGCGGGGAATCTCTGGGTTGTTTTTGGGACGGGGCGAAACCGCCCCGTCACATCTGAAAACACCCATTGAGACCACATGGTCTGTGTGTGTAGCTGAAAGATCCAGAAACACTTCCTCAGTAACCAATTATCCTGATCAACAACCTGAGAAGAACATTGCTCCAAACTCCAAAAAGTAAAATCACTGTAGCTGTGACCAGCTTCCACAAAATGTTTAGTCAGGGGAGATGATATTCTATCATTCGACCTGGGCCTCACCTACCTGCAGGACCGCCTCAACCTCCGGATTCTAGATCGGCCTCTATAGTCTGCCGAGGGTGCCCTCCTTGAGGTCCCCCAGGTTTCCCAGGTGTCGACCATGAGGAGAGCGTTCTTGGTGGCTGCACCACACCTGTGGAACTCCCTCCCGTTGGAGGTCCACCTGGCCGCTGACCTCCCCTCTTTCCATACACAGCGTAAGACCTGGCCGTTCCGCCGGGTCTTTGCCGAGGGAGGTGGGATAGGTGGGTTGGGGTGGGGTGGGGTTATTTTAATGAGGGACTAAAAATGTTGATTTTAATGAATTTTATTACATGTTTTCAAATTTTTTACCCACCCCAAGATGCTTGTAGCAGGAGGGGCCGGCATACAAATATAATCATAAATAAATATAAATAAATAAATAAAATACTCCTATGCTCTGTATAGGTAAAGCCATGAGAACTTTAAGAACTAGAATCAGTGATTTTTAAAGTTCTCATGGTTTTACCTATATATAATTTATTGCACTGAACAACATAAATCACCACTTTACTGGCACAACTGGCGACACCTTTTAGAAAATATTTATTGCCATCAAAATAATTGATGAAGAAAAACGTCTTCTGGTCATTCATGTAATTGTCCTTATAAGATTTATAACGTTCCTTGTAGTAAAGGTGTCATTTATACAAGGGTATGCTATTTTCGTAATCATTCAGCAGCTCCTCTTTTTTGGTATATGGGCCAGTCGCCACAGATCATACGATGCACCGCATCACGCAGTCGGGCTGCCTAACTTGAGGTAGCATAGTCACTTAAAAGACAGGTCTTCCCAGCCTAGATGAACAAGGAGCCTGCAGCCACAAAGACAGGACGCAAGCCCACCTGCGTGACTAAGTCTTGCTCTTAGAGTTTTCATTCTCTGGGAAATGAGCTCAATTTATATTTCACTCAAAACCACTGGTATTTGTTATTATGCAAAATCACTGTAAGAGGATCAGCCAGCCAACTCCTAAACCGCTTCAGTCAGATTCAATTATAGCCCAATTTTGCGCACAAAGGAGAAACGGCTAATTCATCCCAAAGGAGCTCAAGCAAGATGATGGCAATAATCATCAAAAATGATCAATAAAAGGCTGGTACCAAAGCGGAACACAATCTAAATGTAAAGATGTTTAAAACAGCAGCAGAAAAATACCCAAATAAAGAGATGACTACACAGTCGTTCCCTCTAAGTGAAGAATTCTCGCGGCAATTCTACACCAGGAGTTTGAAGTTTAAGACCCAACTTTGCATTTGAGTAAAACGGCCCACTAAGTCTTCCTTGCTTCCATCTTTAGAATTTCAGCCCTACAGCTATGGAGCAGAAAACTGGCAAGATCCTTTATTCCTAGAGGACGGGATCCATGAGCATGAGCTCATGGATCCGCAGCATAAGCCATACGTACATGTTGCACTCGCACCTCACTGAAATCTAGGAGGAGAGAGATTTGTCTGCAGTTCAGGAATGCACCAATGGAGCACTTTGAGGAACTGACCCAGGTCCACCCATTTCCTGAGAGAGCTAAGAACCCAACTATTAAAGAAATCGGGCATCAGTTTCTTGTTCCCTATAAGTGAGGAGATACTCATTTTTTTAAAAAACAAACAAACATGAATTTTGTTTCAATCGGCCTCTCTTTAGTCACCTTTTGTTTAGAGAGAGGCTTTAAAGGTAGAGGTGGGAAAGTCCAGTCCATGGGGCAAATCCAGTCGACATCCATTTTTCATTTGGGCTCTTTTTCCGTTCCTGGATCAGGCCCTGGGGACTAGGCTCCAGCCTCAAGCACTTCAAGACTGAGCTCAGCGGAAAGGAGCCAAGACGAGGGCCTGGACTCAGGGATAAGGGATGGATTCATGGTGTCGATCCATGACCTGGACCATCTCCCTCTTCCCCATCCTGAGCGCACCCCTTAAGCACTCCTGTCCCCAATATTTGCTATGGATAAGTCGGCCTTATGGCAAAGCAGCCTTCTGCATTACAAGCCCCCCCAGCTGTGTCCCCACATCATATGGGGCCCTCTGCCAGCCAGCCCCACTCCTGCTCTACTGGAGCTGCCCATTTCTACCTCCAGAAGCAGCATGGCCCTCCTGAGATGCCAGCAGCCATATTGCTTGCAGGACGCCCCCAGTATGGGCATCCCTGTCATAGATCCTATCGTAACAGGACCCTACGTTTACCATCACCTAAACCTGCTTATTTATTTATTTATTTATGTTATTAAGTATTTTTATCCCGCACCCTCCTGCTCAGATAGCAGCTCGGGGTGGCTCACAACAAGCCACACAATAAAATCAACAATTGATAATGAAGAAGGTTGCTCTGAAAAGTGAAAAGATGGGTAAAGACGGACATGACGGTGGCCCACTTAGGCCCATGGACCACCGGCATGTCTGTATTTGTGCCACCAGATGCTGGTCCGGGATTGTGGCTAGCGTGGGCTCTGACCTCGGGAAACCCCCAAAGTCACAGCCCAAGCTAAGGCTCACCTGATCGAGCCAGCATGTCTGTTATGGCCTGCCATGATCTGGATGGATCAGGGCCTGCCATTGCTGGATGTCATTGGCTGCCACAGCTGCCCATCAGAGCAGGGGCCGGAGCACTGGGAGCGGCATGAGGCCAGATGCCTGAACGTCTATTATAGCCTTTCCCCTCCAGGGAGGGTGGTAAAATGGCGGCCCAGCCACGGGCACGTATGGTTGGTGCCCAGAAATGGCCTGGACTGTATCCACCATGAATTTCCACCCTGGTCCGGGTCGTGATGTTGGCATACCGCCGTCAAGTGTAGATGCTATAGTTTTAGCCAATGTGTAGATGCTATAGTTTGGAGCAAACTACCCACATACCCCAAGAAACCCTTAAAACCATAAGGCATGATCAAATGGTATGTGATCATAATAAATTTATTATAATAATAATAAATAAAATAATAATTAAAAAATCATGGCAACTGCCACCATAATTCCTGAGCATGAGATACCTAAGTGTAAATTTAATTTAAAGTGTGCCCCTTCAAGTACATTGCTAAAAAAACCATCATCATCCCAATTAATGCCACCCTCCAACACTCTGCAAACCAGACTCCTTTCAAGAAAGGGTTAAGTATCAATAGGCGCTCACCGCGGACACTCTGGCAATGACGTCTCGTGCTACCGCCAGGCCTTGTGCAAAAGTGCGAGCTGCCACAAACGCTCGTGTCACTTGCAGCTTGAGCTTCCGCGGTACATCCCCAAAGGGCTTCAGCTGCTCTGTGTCTTTGCTGACGCATTCAAGGTACTCATCTGTGAAATGGTACTGCGGGTTAACCAGCTGGAACATACGCTCCAAGAGACGTGCCCAGAAGTCGTTGAGCGTTTCCTCCAGGTTGACGCTTCCACCAACGTAGTAGCGCTTCAGCTCATCAAAGAGGTCCTTAAAGAGGCCAGAGTTTTGCATGTACAAGCGGCCGTACGTCCGCACAAACATGTCGTTCAAGGATTTCTCAGAGTTTTCAAGAAGCTCTTTGAAGAATTCTGGGAAAGGATCGATAAAAAAAAAAAAGAGAGAGAGAGAGAGAGAGACATACAGTAAGTAATTCCAGGTTAATCACTTTCACAGCAATCCTTGCTTCCTCTCAGGTCTTCCCCAAAATAATTCAGTAGACCAACATCGTTACATCAATTAAATTGAAAGCTATGGGGATCTCCCGAAGAGGACATCAGTTGAATGGTGAAAGCTCTCTTTTATGAATGGTAATTTTTTTACTATATGTTTTGAAATGAAAAGAGCAGACCCTCAGACATGGATGGCTGAAATCTCTTTTCATATGCAACTGAACGCCGAGACAAAGCCAATGAAGTGGAAAAATAATTCAATTTCTTCAGTCTCATTAATCCTTATATAAATTGTTTGACACTTTGACTTTAGTACAGCAAAAGCACACAAGAAAAGTTTGAAACATTCATGCAGCCAGTTTTATTCCACAAGAGCCTTTACATACTGAATGCTTGATCCTGCAAACACTTAGGCTGCTTTTAAACGAGGGGCGCTGAAGCGCCTCCTGAACGCCACATTAAAGCAAAGCCGCTGGAAGTGACGTTCTCCCCGTTGCCCCCGCCGGCTGGCAACACGGGGTTTTGGAGCGGCGCGTTCTTAAGACTTCAATTTTCAGGCTTTCAGAATGCGCCGCTCCAAAGCCCCGTGTCGCCAGTCGCCGACAGCGGCAACGGGGAGAACGTCACTTCCAGAGGCTTTGCTTTAATGCGACGTTCAGGAGGCGCTTCAGCGCCCCTCGTTTAAAAGTGGTGTAAGACTGCATTTACACCTGACAGCAGCGACTCCCATGAGGCAAAGGTGCAGCGGGCCTGCCACAACTTCACTCACAAATGACAAGGCTCAAAATCCAGTCCTGTCATTCATGAGTGAAGTTGCAGCAGAACCGTGTTCGTACTGGCGGTACTACCGGCATCCAGCTCCTTCCCCTGCCGTCTTTGCCTCGCGGACGTCGCTGCTGTCAGGTGTGGACGCAGTCTCACCTACAAGCTTACGGAGTTTGAGGTGGCAAATAAAACTACTCATAGTATTACTTTATGAGTTGCAAGACTGGGCCCTTAGACCGGTGTACAAAATAGTGTAAAAACAAAGGAATGGCCTCCACCGAGAAGCAACCTGCCCCCCCAAAGGTTATCTATAGCACCAAGGGAAAACCCTTATACAGCTCAGGAAACCCAAGAATCCTGAGTCAGCTTGGCCATTCAACATAGACAATACTCTTGTCTGTGCATCTGCATCTCATCCATTCCCATTATGTTTGCTCTGTCTAATTCTTCAGAGCAGGAGACATCTCCTCCTTCGTTGAAGATACCTTGGAGACCACAGTGAGGTCCTGTTGGTGATAAACAACCATAAGTGGACAAGACCTTTAGAAACCAGCATCCTCAGGAACTCAGCATTGCCTCCCACATGCACAGGTGCCCAACCCCCCAATCCAAGTAAAGGACAGGCCTGAAACAAAACATTCTGTGTCACGAGATGCAATGATATAGCCGAACAGATACCAAAGCTTCATTCCGGTTAAGTCCTTATACCGTTCTTCTCACCAGGAAATGGGAGAACCTTTTGAACCTCTGGAACTTGTGTTCCCTCACTCTCTCAGAGGCAGGGCTAAGCAGGGAGCTTGTAAGGATTCCCAGCATATTAAGTAACACAGTGTATTAGTAACTAATATGTGGTACAAATTCACTTTACTTAACATTAAAGGTTGGATTCAGTTACATCCTAGTGTCTACCCTGGATATATCAGGTGTATTTTGTGACTCATCGCAGCCCAGGTAAACGACCAACAAGAAGAGAAATCTCCAGAGTAAGCGATAACGCACAAAGTAGTGGAGACAACACCATTTATTGGGTCTAGTTTAAAAATTAAGACTTTTCTTGGGCGGACTGAATCAGGAGATTATGGGAGAAAAGAAATCTCGGGGGTTAAACAAAAAAAAGATTCATTCATTTCTGCCCTTTCAGGACAAGGTCACAGTTTACATAGGACAAAAGGTGCCAAAAGTTGTAAAAAAGCATGTAGTCTCCCACAAAAATTTGCTACCAGCGGTGACTGGGGATAATGGGTTGAAAAAAACCACCCAAACAAACATCTGCTCCGTAACAAGCAGAAAGGAGTTATTGGTTGGGGGGGGGGGTATTTATTTTTTTTTTAAAAGGTGGCATAGAGACCAAATCAAGTTGGTCGTAAAAATGAACTTCGATATGGGACATGGGTCTAAAGCCTGGATTAAAAGCCATATGTTTGCAATGTTAATATTGCTCTAAACTCAAAAAAAGCACAGTTGATACCCTTGGAAAGTGTGCAACATTTGGGTGCGGTTCTCTCAGTTCCCCGTTATAAGGGTACGTGAAGCACAAGGAAACATATTTGTTACAGCAGCTTACTGGATATTTAGAATCCTGACCTGTGCTGCCTTGTGACTCATGCTCAATCAATATTTTCAAATAAAAAACACGCCTCCGTGTTTTAATCCTCAAAAGGAGCAATGTGATAGAAGTTGTTAGAAAAGGGGGGGGGGGGGGGGGGAGATAAAAAATAAAAATCCCTGGCCCGGTTTGAATTTAAACCTTGTTAAAACGTAGAAAGAATGTCGAAGATCAGATTTTTTTTTTTAAAGCCTTCAAAGTGCTCCAGTAAAAACAGAAAGACGAACACTCAGAACATTTTTTTGGAAAAACTGAAACATTCTTGGAGTTCCTCATTAACCAAGTCATGGGGCTCGGCGGTTGACATAGCTGCGTATAATGTAGCCCCTCAGGAGAAATGATCCAGGGAAGAGGAGATGGATTTCAAAACCCCGACATGTCCTCTGTCCAATATCAGCATGAACCTCTCCTTTCGTTCCCATGACTGGCATTTCCTGTCTAGAAAGATTCCCCCTTCCCCTCCAGTCAGTTTATACTATAGAGATTAGCTGGGTGATGTACATTCATTTCTAATTCACTTAATCATTCTGAAAGCTCACTTCCTTTTCTTTTTCAGTTTTCAGGCCCTTTAATTGGGAGACCAGCTAGGGTACACATTTAGGTTACACCAGTGTGATGTAATGGATAAGGTGCTGGACTTGATCCTGGGAAGCCAGGGTTGAAATCCTGACCAAGCCATGAACTCACTGGGTGGCTTTGGGCAAGTCTCAGCCTTAGTTCCCCATCTGTAAAATAGAAATATGTGTGCCTGTCTGTCCCTGTGTTCCCCTTGTTGGTATATGCAACGTATGCCTGCTGTATTGAGAACAGTAATTGACTACAGAGCCACCAGATGGCGCTGCTAAGTTTATGTGTACATGGAAGGGAGAGGGGGTTTTT
>QEPC01011901.1:25836065-25876238 GCA_003113815.1 Sphenodon punctatus | reverse complement strand
GGGGGGGGGCACAGTCCATTTCTTGTCCCTGGGCCCATTCCAACCTAGCTACGCCCCTGACCCCATTGCCATGACTACCCTAAAGAGGAGGATATTTCCAAAAACTCACAAATTCTCAAGCCCCTGCAAAAACCAAGGCCACTTTCAGACCTCCCCCGCCCCTCCGGGTGCATATTTTGGCTGTGGGAGGGTATGCGCATGACAGAATATGCACAGAATTCGGCTGGTCTGAAAGCACCCCCCACCCCCCCAACCCGCAGCGATACAGAGCTGGATTCCCTGCTCTGTATCGCTGTGGGTGTTTGCCAGCAAAGTCACCTGGGGGATGGGGGGGGAGGGGGAGGACTTTCAGACCAGCCGAACCTCGCGCATATCCTGGCGTGCGCATTCCCTCCCGCAGTCAAAATACGCGCCCGGGGGGAGGTCTGAAAGTGGCCCAAGACTGAAGAAAGCTGGCCTTAAATGGTTTCAGGACTATGTTCTTAAGAGTAAAAGGGCGTTCTAGGACAAGACATAGCAGAAGGAGCCTGTTGTTCCACAGGAACTAAACATGAACAAAATCAAGGAAGACAAAACAATTCGGAGTTGTCTCCCATACTGGATAGCTCCAGACGACGGATGAAAGAACTTCTGTGCTTTTTAGAAGAGATGTTTTCTTTTAGGAGCCTCTTGCGCCACACCCATTGCATCAGCTGTCTGTTTGGTTGAGTAGCACAATTTAATTGAAGACATACCCTGCCCAAGCAGCTCGCCAAATGCAACTCAGCAACGTAATTATTTAGGCTTCCCCTCCCGGCGAAGCAATTTGCTTGCAGAGAACAAGAAACATGCTGCTTGTTTTCTACTAGAAACGGGTGAGGATTTCTGTCGCAAGAGGAGAAAAAGCAAATGGTTCCCTGGTTCTTTTGATAATCCTGAAATGTTCTCCTGGCTAGCAAATTACTAAACCTAGTTAGATATTAATCCCCCTTCTTGCAGAAGTCTGGCTACTCAGTGATCAACTAGGCACAGCCTACCCAAGAAACAACCCTGCGACCTTGAGAAAAGGAACAGTGGGCCTGGCTTCCAATCTACAATCTTGACTGTTTGCTAGGCAAAATAAATGAACACCTTCCCTTTGTGTTCGATGCGGACGTGTTCTCAAACCAAGCGCACGTTGAAGGATTACTTTCTCGTCTTTACAGCACTGTAAAAAGCAGGGTTTACAGCTGCGGTGCAAGCAATCTGTACTCAAAAAATTATCACATCGACAGACTTCCTGCAAAAGGCTGTCAAACGCCAATATTTTTCACAGACAACAAATGATACTTTTGTACTGTCACCGAAAGGCCGGGTTTTTTTCTCCCTAATGACAATCAGGATGCTTACCACAGAGATTATTTTATGGACAAAATTTCTGTCTCCTTCTCTCCTGTAACTAAACATGTGTGCCTGCAACTTTGTGGATCAATCTCTCTCTCGTTCCCCTCCACCTCATCTCCCCTCCTTTGACACTTAGATTGGAAGCCCGCTGGAGCAGGGACCTGTCTACAATTGTTGATTGCAAAGCACCCGGTACATTATGGGCGCTATATAAATGCTTAATACAACAGGTAGCATTTTAGCAATGAAATTGCAATTGTACATCAGTTCGATGACTAACTGAGCCCAACAAAGGGGCTATCCTGCCAAGCCCTTGTGATTAAGCTGGGTTTCATATTCTTTCAGAGTTAATAAGTTACTGCCTTCAGATATTTCAGCGTCTCCTGCTATAATATGGTCGATACTTTGACACTTCCACAAGTGACATTCTGCGACATAAATGCAAACACTTAGGGCCAGGATTTGATGTTCGCCACTAGCAGGGCGAACCCACCCCAGTGGTGGAGCTTTGGACTAGGATTTGTAGGGAGATGTTGGACTAGGATTTGTAGGGAGATACTTGAAAAAGCTCTTCCCCACGTTCTTTCCTACAGCATAAACCTCTAGCGTGGATACGCTGCACCAGTATAAAGTAGGGCGGAATGAGAAGAAACATTTTTTTCTCATGAGTTCAAGAACCTGGGTCAAGCGCAAGGTCCCAGAAGTTCTCCAGAGAGAAAATAAAATATATAATTTTTTAACTGCACGTGCAAAATGGCCACCGAACTGATTTGCGCATGAAAAAACAGCTGCTGCCCTTAACTAAAATGATCGGAATAGCATCACTGTCATCTTGGGTAAGGGTGGCGGCAATTTGTGCATGCACAAAACAGTCTGGTGGCCATTTTGCGCATTCAGAATGATTTATTATTATTATTATTATTTTATTTTCTCGCCCAAGAACTTGTTCCAGGCGAGAAAAATCATTGCGCATGGACAAAATGGCTGCCAACTGTTCGGCACATGCAGAAAATGGCTACTGCCCTTAACCAAAATGGCGGTGGCGCTAGTACCGCCTTTTAATTTTGTGCACGCATAAAACAGTCCAGTGGCCATTTGGTGCATGCACCATGCTTTGATTTGATTTTTTTAAAAGAATTCTCACTAAGAACATCAGCGAAAAAGTCCCAGTTTTCAGTTTGTCGTGGATGAGCCAAGAACCGGGATTCCGGGGAGATTCTCGCTTTTCGCATGCAACGAAGGGAGGAAATGCCTAGCCGTTGTATTAATGAGTTGCATCTTATTTTAGAAGACTAGAAAATGGTGTCCCAGTAGAATGTGTGCTTTACAGATGAAATCCGAGCCAGACCCCATTTGCGCCTTTACTCCAAATTCCTTTTATCTGCCAGGATTAAACCCTCGATCGCAATGTTTTATTGTACAACCAGCTGCAGGGTGGAGACGGATCTCCCAAATGCACCTTTTCTGTACAGGAAACAAACAAGGCGAAAGCATTGTGTGGTTTGAAAACCACAAAGCCGTCGAGCGATTTTAAGAATGGGATTTTCAAAAGCGGCTGTTGCTGGAGTAAGCCAGTGGTAAAACTGGCGGTACATGCCTGCCCCTGGTCCTGAGTGAATGCCAAGAAAAGGCTCTCTGGAAAAGTATCCCATCGGTAAGAAATGGCTGCTTAAACGCATAGCAACCCCTCTGCCTCTGCACCGTTCTGTAGCAAAACCCACCCGTGATGTCGCCGGGAGAAGCCCCCGGCGCCTCTGCTGGTCAGGATGGGTGGGAAATGAATGATGCTGCTGAGCCACTGCATCATTTATATAAAGAAATGAATTTCCAGGGCCCAAACCTACCCCGGTAGAGGTATGCCTCTCTCCGGATCATCCCTCCGGGTGGGGTTTCTCTGTCTTGGGGTTTTTGTTTACGTGATTTGAGCCTATCGGTTGTGTTTTTAATAGTTTGAACAGTTTTTAGTGTATTTTTGTATTTTGTATTATATTTTTACCTGTTGCTGCACGCCACCCCGGCGTCCCAAACAGTCATTGGGCAGCAGCCCTCATTCAAGTAAAGTAAAGTAGCCACACTCCCTCCCCAGAAGTCAAGCCTCCTGTACCCGAGCGTGTCCGAGCAGGAAAATTAACCCTATTTACCAGCTAGCAACTCAACCACTGGACTAACCTGCCTCTCTCCAGCTGAAGAGCAAACCACTGTAGTTTAAAACTAGGATGATGATCAAGGCAGAGGGTGGGCCAGAAAAGTCCTCAACGAAAGCCAAATAAACCATCTAGCTTTTTTTCTTGCTTTCGTTTGTAACCCCCGAATGGCCAATATTGGCCATTAACATTTTGGGATGCATTCCTGTTGGGAACATTTCCCAGGGCTCACTCTCCCCAAATTAAGCTCCGTGCTGAGCACATGGTGCTGGACTTATAAATAATGGGAAGGATTTGCAAAATTACCACCGAGCAGCACCGGAAGCAGAGTGTCTGCATCGCAAAACAATTTCCTCTCAGTAAGTGTTTTTAAACAAGACAGGAGATTGGGGCAGAGTCCGTGGCTCCTGACCGGCGCTGCCGCGGCGCACCCACGCAGGTAGAGTGAGCTGGGAGCTCTTCAATGGGCGGCTCCCAACGTGACTACCCCGGCCACGGAAGTGTCCCCTGCTCTCTGGCTCAGGTTTCATCTGTAAAGCACACAATCTACCACAACACCATTTTCTAGCCTTCTAAAATAAGATGCGACTCTTTAATACTTTTACTAGGGCACTCCCGCCCTTTGTTGCATGCAGCATATTGGTCATTTCCACTGGCGATCAAGGCATAGTTGAATGACCTCTCCTCACAAAGTGCTGAGAAACCGATGGATACCGAACATGAACACGTGCATGGAATATGAAATCAGGAAGGGAAGGGCAAGGTAGAGAATAAGAAAAAAAAAGAGGTTTTCCTCTGTCCTGTTTTCAAACATGTGTTAGCACTTACCACTATGGGAAGAGCTTTTCCGCATAGCTGGAAGAAAGAGAGACTTAAATCACAGCAGTAACGCAGCAACAGCCCTCGGGATGGGCAGGCTCCTAAGAGTTGAGAAGCAGAACTCTAAAACCCACTCCCCAAAGACTTCACATCTTGACTAGAAAGCTGTCAGAGCAGCACAATAGGGCTGGGAATCTCTCAGGAGAAGGCTCTGGGAAAATTTCTAGAACTTCCTGTTTCTGGTTGGTTCAGAAACACACACTGTAGCATTTTGGTGCATCTACCCACAGCTGGGACCCAAAACGAAGAGCAGCAGTTTTAGCACGGGGAAAGAACACCAGCTATGGGGCGGTATATTCCGACATCTGGATTTAAAGAGTTATCCCGCTTCATCGGTGATCAGAACAGGAGGGCAAAAGGAGTTGAAAAAGTAGGTCTCAAAGTTAGGAGGAGAGTGGTTTCAAAGACTGAAGTGAGGAAGAAAAAAATCAACTGGGTAAAAAAACAACACATGTGGCCGCTACATGCTCCGGGAGGGGGCGGGGCAGCCGTGGCGGGGTCAAGTCAGCACACTAATCAAACATGCACCTAACCAGGCCGGCCCTCCCACACCCCAGTGGGGAAATGGAACAGACACGCAGCCAGGTGGCCCTACCCCAGCACGCCCCCAACACCACTCCCCCCACACCATGATGGACAGCCATGGTGGCCAAACATGGACAGCCACAGAAGTCTCCGATCGCCAGCAGTGGATGGGGCCACAAATAGACATGCAGGCCCACTATGAAACATCTGAAGGACCAGATCCGGGCCAGGGCAAAACCAGGCCCACATCCGGCAGCCCGGTAATAAATGTGATGGGGAGTTTCTGGTCCAGGCGGGCCATAGCGGGACCCCGTCACGTTTATTATCACCCTATGTCCAGCCTACAGAGGGCCTGGTGCCCAACGGTCAAGATTAGGAACAGCCCCCTGCCCTGAGGGGCTTACATTCTAGAATGGACCGGGGAGGACCACATCGGGAGAGAGAGGGAGGTCTAATTGAAGCTGAGAAGTTGCAAGTGGACATGCATGGCTTGCATTCATACACTTGCCAAAGCAAAGCATGATGGGGCTTTGTTCAACGAAAATACAGGCTTGAACAAAGCAGTTTTGCAGCCAAATGTTTCTGTGAGTCCGTATTACCAAAGCACCAGCCTGCCTTTCTACTGAGAGGGGGGGGCGGAAGGTGACAGCCAAGGGGGGAAAGGGAAGTTAATTATAAACAGACAACAATGGCTCGTTGATTGGTTTATATCAATTAGTAACTAAATAACGCCGTGCTACACTACTGCGGGGGGGTGTGTAACCAGCGACCATGCACAATTTTAAACACGACAAAAAATAACGAAATAGATTGACACCTTTGATTTTATGCTTTTTAATTCCACCAAATAACAAAGGGCTGAAATTCTGTAGAATTTCAGGAATGTATCCATCATCAAACCCCCAGGTGTTACTAAGAGGCAAATCAGACGGAACCGAGTGGCACGCCCCACAAATCCCAGCCAAAGCTTTTTCGGGAATCAGCATTATGCAACAGGTCCAAAACTGATGGCAAGAGTCTAGACTAGGGGCGGGCAAAATTTCCGAGTCGCAAGAGCCACATCCACTTACCACAATGGGGTCAAAGAGTCCGCTTCTGGTCTAGACCGTTGAGAGAATTCCTGGTTGTTACCTAAACTCCCTACTCCATCGCGAGGTACGACAGTCAGAGATCTTTTGAAAACATGACCAACTTTCTACTCCTTTTCACTAGCTAGAAGCGTTCGACGCCTTTTCAAGGCAACCCTTTCCCCAATCCTGCTAGTAGGTCAGTTTAAGGATCCGATTCAAATCTCCATGCAATAGGTGTGTGCCGGGGGGCCCAGAACTGAATTTCACTCTAGTCCTGTCCTCACAAAATCAACCCTAGCTTTAGAGGAGAGGACGTGGGGAGCACAGAGGGAAGGTCACATTTCCTCCGGCTGCAAACAGAACAAAACAGAATGAGAAGTCAAGGGTAGGAGAAGGCAGCAGAACTAAGAAGTTTATTAGCAGAATGAGAGGTACAGAATGAATTACTGGTCAAAGGTACTTTGGGACACGGAGGAATGATGGACTTTCAGTTGCATCTGGAAAAATCACAAGTCATTAATATAATTAAGACCAATCTGCCCTGTCCCAGTCTAACCTTTGCGTCACAGACTCTTGCCAATACAGATTACTACAGATGCTCTGTGCTCCTGAAGAAATCCTCAACGGCATCCTCTGGCAGTGAAACTCTCCCACCCCATCCCCGCAGAGGACAGGTTGGCAACCAGAGAAATCAGACTAGCATTTTTCCAGGAGGCTTAAGGACACAGAAATATCCCTGTATAACTTGAATGACCTTTAAACAGGCAGGGAAGAAACAATCCCCATTAAAATAAATCTGTCTAGCTACGCGTAACAAAAAAGCAACCCCCAAAACTCACCACCGCACACGCACAGCTAGAAGAGCTATTTCAGATTACTGGAATCCCCCAAGGCTGCTTGCCTCAGCATTTCCCGCCAAGTTCTTCAAACTTGAAAGGGGGCTCGAGACACTGGAGAATTCTGTGCAGCGAGTTTTGGTTGCTCCTCTCGGACTGAAGAGTTACAGCATCCCAGTGATTTCAGTTTCTTTCCCCTTCACTGTCCCCACAGGGGTTTCATCTTACTCTTTTCATATTTGTTTTATCTTAAATGTTAATGGAAACGCTGTGGAGGGAGGCAAGGCGAGGTTCCCAGAACTTAATAGCTTCTCAGCCCCTGGCTTGTGCAACGCAGCGCAGTTCCCTATCAATTACTCGGCCGCTTGGGCATTGAGCATGCCAAAGCCACCGCCACTCCAGTTTGGAGGGAGAGAGGCCGATTGTTTCCAACTTGCCTTGATGTCTATATTGTATATGAGCAGCTAACGTGGAGGAAAGATAGGCAGAGCTAGACTCCCCTAGTAAATTCCCATCAAACTGAATGAGGTGCTGAGACCACTCAACTGGATTTCAAATGGGGGTTTGGTGCACACCCCTGTGGGAAAGGTTTGGTACCTTATTACCCCTGGGACTCTGGAGACCAACGGTCAACTCCATGGGTGACTCTGAGAATCAATGGAGATAATCACCATGCCATATCCTTTGCAGGAGGGTTTCAAAGATGAAGACAGTAAGAGACACCAAGGTGTTCAGATACTACCTTCATGAGGAACTGAGAACCTTTATGGTGTAGTCTAAGTAATCAATACCACAGCAAGAAAGACATCAAGAACCATGGACCGTCCTGGGCCAGGTTATATTTACTACACCAAGGCCTAGGAGACCAGTCACAGCGGAGAGAAGCACTCCCTTACAGCCAGCCTCTTGCCTCAAAGAGCTTGAATTTTCGGCATAAGACAGACAGGCGGGAGAGCAGAAGCAAAATAATGAGACAGTACTGGTTAGTATAAAAAGTAGCAGTCTCTGCACATGAGCCTCCCAGCATCATCAATTGGGACTGGTGCTGCCGGGAGTGATCAATGCCTCCCTTCAGGAGGGCAGGGTGACGGACTGCCTCAAGGAGGCGGTGGTGCGGCCCCTGCTCAAAAAACCATAATTGGACGTCGATTCCCTCACCAGCTACCGACCTGTCTCTAACCTTCCCTTTTTAGGGAAGGTTATTGAATGGGTGGTGGCCCAGCAGCTCCACCGCCATCTGGATAGCATCGGTTTTCTGGATCCTTTTCAATCAGGTTTTTGTCCAGGATATGGCACCGAGACTGCGTTGGTGGCCTTGGTAGACGACCTCCACCGGGAGATGGATTTAGGACATTCAACACTCTTGGTCCTACTAGATCTCTTGGCAGTGTTTGATAAGGTTGTCAGTGGGGGAAGGGAAGTTGGTCCCAGGAACAGGGGCTTGGGGAAGGGCACCAGGAGTGCCAAAGGCCGGAAAGGGGTGGCGTGAGACACGGGGCTCACCCCTCACCACGCTCGGTGGCAGGCAAGTGGCCAAGATGCCCGTCAGGATAGTAGTTGGGCCTTAGATCCTACACAAGGATCAGGCCCCTATCATCATAGGGCGCCGAGCAGAGGTTATTGGGGCACTGCCCCACCGTTCAACCATCAATCACACCACAAGGGGGGCTAGGGGGTGCAAGGTCCAACGTGCGGGTAGGAGGTCGGGGTCCCGGGGAGTCAGGCGGGAGCAGAGACACAATCACACACTCCCAAGAGAGGGAAAGATCCCCGGAGAAGAGGGGCAGATCCTCGCACTCAGACACTCACTCTCTCGCTCACACAGACACTCCACAGGGTACAAAAGGAATCATTCACTTACCAGTCATGTAGTCTCCAATGGCACTCTTTCGGTCGGGGAGGAAGGGAGGAAGGGCTCAGGGTTCAGGAAGGCAGTAAACAAGTCACACAGCAAAGCTCTCAGTCCAGGAGCCAGTCTCTGATCACCGGCACCGCTTGTGCTGAGGCACCGGTGTTTATGCTGCTGGCCACGCCCCCTCTGCGTGTCAGAAGGCGCTGCGAGCGTCGCGGCGGTGCTGACCTTTCTCCTGGGGCCTGCGGGCCTTGCGCAGGGGATCCCTGGGCCGGAGCCGTCAGAGAGGCTGGGGGCTCTGATGTGCCGGGGTTTCCTGCTGGGGCTGCAGTGTCGGACGGCCTTGGGGCCGGCACGGTCTTTCGGCAGCCCCGCAGTGAGTACCCACGGTGCCTGGAGGGGGGGGCGGGGGCTTATCTCACAATGGTGGACCATGGGTTGCTTTTGAGACAACTGTGGACCCTGGAGGTGGGGGGTGGATGGAACTGTCTTAGGATGGCTCCATTCATTCCTCTCAGGAAGAAGGCAGCAGGTGGTGCTGGGGGAAATTAACATCTGGCCCCCAGGATCTTGTTTGTGGCGTACCGCAAGGTTCGATTCTGTCTCCGCTTTTATTTAATATCTATATGCAACCCCTGGGCGAGGTCATGAGACAGTTTGGGGTGCGTTGCCACCAGGATGCTGATGATACCCAGCTTTACCTCTCTTTTTCGATGAACCCAGGACCTGCAGCCTCGGTGCTTTCCCAGTGCTTGCTAGCGGTGAGTGACTGGATGAGGCGGAGCAGACTGAAG
Organism: Sphenodon punctatus; assembly: GCA_003113815.1. Lineage (NCBI taxonomy): Eukaryota > Metazoa > Chordata > Lepidosauria > Sphenodontia > Sphenodontidae > Sphenodon > Sphenodon punctatus. The sequence continues at coordinate 25,866,776 of QEPC01011901.1, read as the reverse complement.
CCAAATCCTGAAAAGACGGAGGTGATGTTGGTGGGTCGGGCAGCGGAGGTGATGACTCCCCTTGTGGAGGGGATCCGTCCTCCGCTGGCCCCGCAGGTGTGGAGTTTGGGGATTCTCTTGTACCCTGGCCTCTGCCTGGATTGTCAGGTGGCGGCAGTGGCAAAGGGAGCCTTTCGCTAATTACATCTTGTGTGGAGGATCCAGCCATATGTTTCAAGCTCTGACCTGGCCACCCTCATCCATGCGTTCATCACCTCAAGACTGAATTACTGCAACGCGCTCTACGTGGGGCTGCCCTTGGTGATGACTCGGAGGCTGCAGCTGATGCAGAACACGGCGGCCCGTCTCCTAACGAGGATGGCCCATAAGGAGCACATTACACCAGTGCTCCAGGCTCTGCACTAGCTGCCTATAGCGTTCTGGGCCCCATTCAAGGTGCTGATTTTGACCTTTAAAGCCCTACACGGTCTGGGCCCCTCCTGTCTGAGAGACCGCCGCACTCCCCGGGCCATGGAGCGACCTCTGCTGTCTGCCGGGGGTGCCTTCTTGGAGCTCCCTCAGGTGAACCGGGGGCCACAATGGAGAAGGTGTTCTCCGTGGCCGCACCACGGCCGTGGAACTCCCTCCCAGAGGAAGCTCGCCGGGCTCCCAGCCTGTTGGCCTTTTGTCAGGCCTGTAAGACCTGGCTGTTCCTCCGGGCCTTTGGGGGAGGGGAGGAATGAGGGTGGGTTGTTTTTAGTGGAGCGTTTGCCAGTGATTTTACCTCTTTCTGCTGTTTTGTTTTAGTAACACTTTCCTGTATTTTTAAGTATTTTTAAATGTTTTGCAAGCTGCCCCGAGCTGCCGTAAGGCTGGAGAGAGCAGGGTAGAAGTTTTTAAATAAATAAATAAAATAAATCAACTTGAAGGAAAATCAGCTTCATCAACTTGAAGGGAAATGAAGTTACGTTAATCACAGAACGGTATGGTTGGACGGGACCACTGTCCCCTAGTCCAACCTGCTGCTCAAGGCAAGATCTCCTCTACCTGCAGCTTCACAGACTTGTCCAGATGGGTTTTGGAAGCATCCATTGAAGGAGATTCCACAAAACGGTCTGGGCTCCACATATCTGAAAGACTGGCTGTTCCTCCACGCCCCACTGCGGCCTCTGCAATCGGCCGGGAGCATTTCCCCATGGGCACCATGTTAGTCTTGTTTGATGGCTTCAGGAAGGTGTTCTCGGTTGCTGCCCTGATGCTGTAGAACTCCCTGGCCCCAGAGGTTCGTTAGAGCCCGAGCATCTTCCGGAGGTGGTGTACCACTTTTTTATTTGAAAAGGCATTTGACGGGTGGGGATAAATAGGGAATTGGGTTGGTTTGGGTGTCAGGAATGGGGTGGTCGTATTGGGTGGCTTTGTGGGGGTTGTGGTAGGGTTGAGGGGTTTTTTTGTAGTTTTTTTTGTATTTTAATCTTTTTATGATTTGTAAGCCGCCTTGAGCCTCTGAGAAGGGTGGCAAAGAAATATAAATAAATTAAAATAAAATAAAATAATAGGGGTGTGTAATTCATTTTCGTTATTTTAGTTACTAAAACGAACGGAGCCCCATTCGTTTTAACAACGAAAGACCTGAAAATGAACAAGTAAAAAAATATATTAATTTGCTTTCTTTTGTTTTCATTAATGCTGAAACACGGTCCTCAGAAAACTTTGGAATTCACCAAAGATTTCGGTCCTCGGTTCAGAATTTCCAAGTTCCGAAGTTCAGAGGACCAAGGCTGTTCCCTGGAAAAGTTCGGAAGCCTCCATCGAATACTGGTGCCACTGCATGAGTGACTGGAGTTGAGCTTCTCAGAGCTAGGAAATGAAACTTAGCGCCATATTTGGTAGGAGGGGGGTATGGGAGGGGACAGTGGAGTGATGGGAAGCCAGATGGCAAATTTTGATTGGCTGGCAGGGCAAAATAAAAGTGGCTGCAGCCATTTTCCATTGTCTTTAGTGAATTTGGCGGTGTGCTACACTGCTGATCTGTAAGTAATTGGCTGCGGGGGAGGAGGGGTGCCCTGCCTGGTCTGTGCATAGGGCCAATCCTGGGGGGTGGAGGTTACGTTTTCCACTATCCCATGATTTTTTAAAAAAATAATTGGGTGCCACATTGCTGCTGCCTGCTGCTTGGCAATGAGGCAGAGGGATCTTTTTGCCTGGCTCCACTTCCTCTTGTCTGGGCTGTTCAAGTTACCAGTGCCACAGAACCAATGCCATGCCTTTTTAAAAAATATAAGAGGGTACCCCTGGGTGTGTGTGAATGTCTGGTTTCTTTCTTGTGGGTGTTATAATTTTGTCTGCCGGGTTGGCTGGCTTTTGATGGGATTTCTGCACGCAGCTGCAGTTTTGGGGAGGTTGTGTGTTCTCTTCTTTCTTACCAAGGCTATGGCACGGCACAGTGCAGAGCCTAATTGTAAAGTGTAACTAACTGCTACGGTTCTGCCTGTACCATGAGACCAGACTGGGATCTCTCTGCATGGCTCCACATCCCCTTGCCTGGTATGTTCCCTGGGGCAATCTGGTCCTCTTCTCAATAGTACTTACAGTTAGGAATTTTTTCCTACTACCCAACCAAAATCTCCCATGGTGCTGCAACTAAGCTTCCCATTCCCTCTTGTGCTATTTCTTTGTGGCAGCAGATGACAAGTGTTGGCCATCTTTGGGAGGAGGGGGCAGCATCCTTTAAAATATTTTAGAACTGCTCTCCTGTCCCCCGTGTCGTCCCCAGCCCGCATCTTTGTCAGGGAGAGCTGGTGGTAGGCAGGCTATGTGTGTGTGTGAGGCTGCTAAGCCAGATCAGCCTGAGACTGTGTAAATCAGAAGGGCTAATATTGATGTTGGTATACTTTGTTATGGGGACCCACTTTTGGGGAGAAGCCCCATTACCTGGTGGCACGGGCAGGCTGTAAGGCATGTAGGGAGGCCAGAGTAAATTACCCCCGAGAGGGGCAGTGATTATTGTTAGCCTTGTGAGGGGCCAGTTACTATTAGCCCTGCTAGGGGCAACTGTGATTGACCCAGCAAGGCACAGCTGAGGCGCACATTTTATGTGGCGGGTCAAGCTAATTCCTCAAAATGGCTTCTCTCAGCACTTGAGAGCCAGATCCGTCCACACTATCAATTAATTCAGCTCAAAATGGTATTCGGTCTTTCTTGCAACCGTTAAGAGTTGCAACGGTCAGAAGTTAAGATCCATCCTCTTTCACTTCTCCAAGTCCCAAAACACATACTCGAATATGAAGAGTCCAAACACAAATTATACTCTAAACTACTTGGGAGCCATCAATTCTACTCAGGCATTTGGAGATGCCCAGTGCCGACAGTTGGTTCTCCTAACCAAAAGGGATACAAATAATTTTATTTAACGATCCATTTGCTGACGTGTTTTGCTTTGGTGTCCTGCGGCTGCAATTCTGACAATCCAGCTGCCATTCCAGTAATGTGAAGGGTTTGAGCGACTGCTTAGTAAATAAATTCCAGTCAGCACTATACGTTTGATCCTCCCTTCCCCTCTTTCTTCTTGTGTTTTATTATGGGCATCTGTTATAAAGGGTCAGATCAGAGCTGTATCTTGTATCGCTTACTCCTCCTTTTCCAAACTGGAATGTCAAGGCTAGTAGATTAGCAGCGAGGTCACGCAATTGATTTTCCAAAGGCCTAAATGGATTAGCGTGTGGTGTGAGCCAGCTCTATAGTTAAGAGACAGACACATTCTTCCCTAATAAAAACAGAAAATATCATCATGCCTCTATATAAAACTATGGTGCAACCACACTTTGAATATTGTGTGAAGTTCTGGTCAAATCATCTCAGACACGATATACTAGAACTGGAAAAGGGGCTGAGAAGGACAACAAAGATGATAATGGGTAGGGAATGCCTCCCCTGTGAAGAGAGGATGAAAAGGTTGGGGCTCTTCAGCTTGGAGGAAAGATGAAGAGGGGACAAGATAGAAGCTTATAAAATGATGAGTGGTGTGGAACGAGTAAACAGGGAGTTGTTATTTTACACTCTCAAACAGTCCTAGGGGTGTTTTCGAGCACAACAATAGCCCGCATTAGCACTCACCAGGAGGGTGTTCACCTGTCCAACTATTAGGTGTTCACCAGATGTTAGCCCACACATCCTCACCCCGACCTCCCCAGCTCCCACTCACTTGCATGTTTTGTGACGCATACTTTTAAGTCCCCAGTAGCAAAGGGCTTACAAGTCCGGGTGATAAAACATGTAGAAGTTGCTCAGACAATGGCACCTGGCTGACTTCTGGGAGGTGGAGGAGCGTCTAAACTCCCCGTGTGTGAGTTCACCGAACCTGGACTCTGAAGTTTGGGAGGAACAAGGTGAGTGTAAAAATGCCCATAAAGTCATTCTCAGCTGATCTACCAGGACTTCTTTCGCTGACTCTGGTGCCTCAGACTGGGACTTTTCCTGTTGGCTCCCAGCAACTTATCTCAAGCGTGGAGAGAATGCCCCTTTTGGGAGAACCTTCCCCACTGCACCGAAGAGCTCTTCTAGCCTGTTTCTTCCTCAGAAGCAGTCTCCTAGGAGCTGGTCACCCTTGTCACATCACAATCTACTGGAGTCTAGCTTGTGGTCTACCAGTAGACTATATCATGATCTACATCATGGATGCCCCTGCTCTAGAAGATTATGTTTTGCATCCACTGGACTCCAGCCCACATATATATTACGGGCTCACTCGAACATCAGGAGATGTTTGGGGAGAAGGTACACCTAAGAGTTAAACCCGTCTGCTTGGCAAGGAAGTCCCTCATGTTAAATTTACACTGGGGGTCCTTAACTCCAAGCTCTTCTAAGGATGTCCAGCTCCTAACATGTCTGCCTGGTAGAAAGGTCCGATGATACCTCATCGGTCATCGCCCACCCTAGAAAATAAACCCAAAGGATTAACAGCAAGCAGAACAACACTTGGACCCCTATAGGTTTGGGGGACCCAAGACCCTCAGAACACTTGGGGTTTACAAATAAATCTGAAATGACAACATGAGTATGTGAAGCAGTGGCATAAAATATAGGCCCACCGAACCTCAAATATGGGGAGCCTCAGCTTACAGACAGCCACGACAATTCGCAAGGGGACCCCCAACAAATCAGACCCATAAGCAAACAAGAAACAACAACATATACATAACATAAGGGCATGCAACGCAAGGAGTCCCAACCCTTGGAAGGCATGTTATGTTTAACTGTACATTAAAATGAATTACAGTAACATTTCACTTTTTCTAATGGGTAAGGTCAGTGCGTGCCCAACAAACATTCCGATATTAGAGGGGCTCCCGCCACCATTTTGTTCAGGACCCCTGAATCCAGCACTGTCTACTGCAGAGATTACCTGCTGCAACAAGAGTCTCGCCCCAAACCCTAACCAACAGGCCTGTTGTCAGGGCTCCACGTTCGCTGCGTTCTCTGTATTGGTGGCAATACAGTATTGCCCGTAGCCCTGAACCGTGAAGGTTCTTTATATCCATTTCTAACTTTATATTTTTTGGGGGCAGCATCTCTCTGCACTTGACTGACATGGAATAATAGTTGAATATGCAAGAAGCTCCCTTGATGGGACAAGAGATAACTGCAGACTAGTATCAACGGAGAATGATGTTTTTATGGCTTCGAGTTGCATTACTTCCACCTAACACACTGTGCACCAAGTGACATCTTCCCACCGGTAATACCCACATTTTCGAGTACTGTTTCGGGTATTCGGCAGGCTATCTAATCACCATTTGTGTATCCGAACACCTGGGGGGGGGGGGAAATCAGTAATTTCCAGTAACGATTTACCGATTTTACAGTTACCGATCAAAAATCAGGACCGGAAAACTGAAATCCCAGAACTGGAAGTCAAAATTCCAAGACTAGAAGTCTAAATTCCAGCACACTGAGTACCCAAATCAGGTGGAAATCGGGTACCGATTCATGCCAGAAATTTTCGGGTTGATTCAGGTACCGTAAATTCGACAGATTTACCCTTTTTTACGGGTATTCGTTTCAGGTCTACCTCAGACCCTATGGAATGGCAGAAACCATTAACAGGGATAGCGGAGTTGTCATTGGCAATTGCGTTAATGTAAATTACTGTCCACTCGGTGTGGGGAACTAAACCGAGGTCAAACTCATTCTCACTTATACCCAGGACTCCAGAGAAGAGGTTCTGTGTTTCTCGTACTGCACTATACAGCTCAGTGGGGAAGCAAGGCTGCGGCAGGTCTCTCTAGTTAGGAGTCTCTCTAAATAGACCTAAAACAACACATCACGGTGAATGCTGTTTCTGTTGAAAATGGGTCATTCCCCTTCATTTGCCAGATGCAGAAACTTACCGCCTTTTCCACCTTTTTTGCCATTTGCTGTTATTTTTCACGGGTTGAACATAACTAATATGGGGCTGATCCCAAGCCCTGTGCGCACCCCAGGGGGCTGCGGAGACGTAAAAGTGCTGGCTAAGTGCCGAGAAAGCGCTGGAAATTCCCATCTAAGTGGCTAAATCGATGGGAAATGACAAAAAAATAAAATAACGGCCACCGATATTGACAATGGTGGAAGTGTGGAATCACCAGAGACCGACAAACTCTCGCAAGTGCTGCCGACAGGTCAGATTTCCCTGCAGAACGGGAACACATGCTCTCGTCTCAGCCCTATCTCTAGGGCAACAGAACAGGGTCTCCCTCTATGGCGGCCCTCTCCAAGCCTGCAGTCAGTCTCAGTTTCCTTCCCCGTCCCCCCTCCCCAAAAGGTTGTGGTGTCGCCTTGGCTCCCAATGAGCTCCCCCTCCCCCACCAGTAGCAGCAACCCCACCAGAAAGGTAGTTTTCAGAGTCAGTGGGGGTAGCACTCTGACTTCGCCCATTCTGAAAACTTCCTTTTTGGTGCAGCTCTTTGCACCCCTAGGAGATTTTCAAAGTAGGTGCGGGCAGAGTATTGGGTCTGCTCCCTCTCCTACCCACTCTGAGACGTTCCTAGCAGTATTCAAGCCGTGCAAGTCCAGGACTCGGATTCAACTGAGCCCTCTCGGTCCTCGGTAGCTACACCCCTGTAGACTGTTACCGTGATCCCGATCTTTCCAGCTCATAATGTGCCGCAAGACAGTCATGCTGCCCTTACACGCTTTAGATACCGAAACAAAGCTAGCCATAACTTACATTTAGAGCAGAGCACCGTTTGCAAAAATTAATCAGAAAGAAAGATATAGCCCCTTGTGGGAAACTAACAGCCGCAATCAGCAAATATTTCTATTAAGCTAGACTGTAATCCAAGCTGGGTTCTAACGTCGCTGCCGTGAGTCAGGCAGAGGAAAGAGGGGAAGGGGGAAAACAGCGCAGAGTGTCGTAGCTAACCTAGGGGCAGGAGGGACGTTTGTTCCAGGGCCCAAGCTGGGGGAGAGGAGGGGGCGCAAATCCTGTCCTGGTGCGGTGCAGCCGGGTGGAAGTGCCCGCAGCACACGGTACACGTGGGACCCATCTGGCGAGCAAGCACCGGCGGCAGAACAAGGTAGGCAGCAGAGCCGCAGTCTCCAGAGAATCATGCACAGCAAGCGGAGGGAGGGGAGGAGGAGGAAGAAGGGGAGAGGGTGGGACAGGGGAGAGGATGGCGATACCCTCCCCCGTTCCCCAAGTCCGTTGCTTGCTCCTGAGCCCATTCCAGCCTAGCTACACCCCTGATCCGAGGGAGACAGCTTAGGGTTTAAGCAGCTGGCCAATCCAAAACTCCAGGACCTACCATCAAACTTTTTGTAGCGGGAGTTAAACGTTGCTTGCAAGTGATTACTAAGTTCCGTGACGGCGTTTCTGAAATCATGTTTGCTCTGCTGAGTGTATTTCTCTTCCATTTCTTGAGAGCAGCACGTCGAACCTTGGGGACATACTTTCAAATGGTCACCTGGAAGAACAACAAAAAAAAAACCAAAGTTACATACAGTCAACACTTGGAAAGTAAGCGGCTCTGGTAAGCAGCTCCCAATGTCAAGGCTGGAACACACGACTCTTGCAATCCTCTTATGTTGGCAAGGTTTTGTCTCAGTTAGGAGCATGGAATCAGCCCACGCATATTAATAATCAAGATTTTGGAGCAACCAGCATCAGCGTGAAATCTCCAACAGGCTAAAGGTTCGTGCTCTAGTTTCTAGAAAATTGATTTTGTTTTGCAAGAATACTTGTGTTAACAGCCAAATATTAATGAAAAGAACAGCGTAATTTACACTGAAAAGTGGGAAGATCAACTTATACCCGAAGTGGGCAAAGTGTGGCTCTTTGGTGCTACTGTGGTAAATGGATGCGGCTCTCGCGATTAGGAAACTTTGCCCACCCCTGACCTATACACTGCATTTCACAAATGCCAATTTCCCAGTACATGCTTCAATTATGACTTTCAATGAATCCAGTTAAAAACGCACAATGTAACAGAGTCCAGTCATATGAGCTGCGGAGGACCCAATCTTTGCATGGCCCCGTGGCAGGTGAGCACAGCTGCTACACTGCAGCACCAACGTGGGGAGACTGTGCCCCCACCCCCGCTGCCGGACCTGCTCCCGCTGGGCGGGCCGCTGCCGGACCTGCTCCCGCTGGGCGGGCCAAGCCAAGGCAACAGCCACACGAGCCTTGGCCCCCAGCCCAGTCATTATCCCGCCCCCAGCTAGGATGTGACCACGCAGAACTGCAGGGAACGGCCGCTGCTCAAAGCTCCCCAGTGGGCCTCGCAATGCAGCGGGGCAGACAAGATGCCGCGCCTTGGACAGCCGTACCCCATTTCGGGCAAAGCTGCTACGCGCTGCGTCCTCAGCCTTTTTCCGCGGGCCTTTAAGTCTGTGCAAGGTGCAGTACGCATTTTATGTGGCGGCACCCAGAGACTGTCAGTGTCTTTTATGCAAACAAATTCATGTCATTCAGCACTTGAGGAAAAAATAGATCCCAAATTTGGATTCCAAAGGTCTTTAGTACAGCATAGTTTGGATCAATATTTAGACTATCACATTAATTTTCTCAGTCCATAAGTCGGAGCAGGATCCCAGGAACTTGCTTCTACCAAACAGTAACTATTATGGTTAATATCAAACAACTAGAGGTTTGCTCAGTCACAGGATTGGTCTGTGTTGGCCCTAATCTCATTTCCAAATTGTAAAATAGGTTTTCCTTTATTTAATTTGTTCAAAACTAATTTAATAATAAAAAATGTGAATTGATGCACGCTCCCTTCAGCAATCCTATTCACAAACTCTATTACTGATCTTGGCAAATCACCTGTGGGATTGCCTTGTGTATTTTTCCAGTAGTTTAAAATAGCCAGTTAATCGTGTTTAAATTACAGCCACAAAATACCTAAAAGAAAATACAATTAAAAAAAAAAAGAATACTCGTTGCTTCCGCGAGGAACCAAAAAGGTCTGCAGAGCTTCAGGGACTCACATAGAAGACTAAATGGATACCCAAGCAAACTGCAACTTTAGTGCTTCAAATTACATTGAAGCACTAAAGGTGCGACCATACCTCGAATATTGTGTGCAGTTCTGGTCGCCCCATCTCAAAAAAGACATCGCTGAACTAGAAAAGGTGCAGAGAAGGGCAACAGAAATGATCCAGGGCATGGAAGGGCTCCCGTAGGAGGAGAGGCTTGGTAGGTTGGGGCTCTTCAGTTTGGAGAAGAGACGACTGAGAGGAGATAGGATAGAGGTCTATAAAATCATGAGTGGGGTGGAACTAATAAACAAGGAGCAGTTATTTACCCTCTCAGCTAGTACTAGAACTAGGGGACACTCCATGAAACTCATGGGTGGCAAGTTTAAAACAAATAAAAGAAAATATTTTTTCACTCAGCGTATAATTGGGTTGTGGAATCTACTGCCAGAGGCTGTGGTAAGGGCCAGTACTATAGCTGAGTTTAAAAGAGGTTTGGACAAGTTTCTGGAAGATAGGTCCATTAGCAGCTATTAGCCAGACAGGATCAGGGAACATGACGGGAGCTGGGGGAAAACAACAGGGAATGGATCCCCCATTGTGACCTGTTGGGTGCTTCTCCCAAGCCACCATGATTGGCCACTGTCGGAGACAGGATGCTGGGCTAGATGGACCATTAGTCTGACCCAGTATGGCACTTATGTTCTTATGGTAGTCAGATCCTGGCTACATGTCTGTCAGCTTACTCAGAACTTTCAACTGAGCATAACCGAAATCAGAATTCAGCAATAGATTCAGGAATAGACGTAGGGCTTTTTTTAGGCAAATCAGTGGTCTCAAACTTCTTTGAACTGTAACTCTTCCCTTCTGCTATTCTGCAGTCCATGAGACCTCTCCCTGCCCCTCCCTCATACATACATACGTCTTGCTCCTTCTCTCTCTTCCCACCCTTCTCCTCCTTGTTCTACCGCCTGACTATTTTGGAAATTCTCCCTAACTCAGAATGTGGAGCTTTTACAAGAATGTGGTCTCTCCTGGGCTCCCCTTCCCCCAAAATTACATTCTGCACCTCCCCCCCCGGTTGAGAACCATCGTTATAAGTGATGCCTTTCCACTTTGTACGGTCACGTCCTACATTTTAAGAGTTCTTTATTGGTTTCCATAGTTTTAACGAACCAAAATATCACCATCTCGCTGTGCGCTCAGTCATTTCGGGTTATGTTCACGGTGCACTTACAGCAACGACCTGATGAGATTGGAGCTCTTGCACAGAACTCAGTCCGCAGAAGGGATACCGAAAGGTTTGAACCGGTGTGCAAGGTGCCAGCTGTGAAAATATTGGATGGCTACAATGGGCAATTTAGATTCTGGATCACATGACAACCTTCATCAGCGCAGTCTAAAGACTCTCTTGATTTCACAGACCTGATTGTGGACTCAAAGTTCCCATCATTTTAATTACTTCTAATAAAGCCAGCTTTCAGCGTTACAACCCTTAACTAGGCACTGTGAGGCAAGTTGTTACTCCCATTCTACAGAACTAAAACTGAGAGACAGTGACTCCCCCAAGGCTACTAATGAATTAATGACTAAGATGGGACTTGAAACTGGATCTCCCTGCATCCAAGCCCAACACCTTAACTACTAAATACAATGGCTCTCACCAGGCCCTCCCAATTTCAATCAAGGCATCAGATTGGAGAACAATGAACAACTTTCTTGCACTTGGTACAACTAGAAAAACAAAGGACAGCCATGACTCATAACACGAAAATGAAGAAGGCTTATAAAACCGGGGAAACTAATCACCTCAATTAAGGACTGGTGAGTTGTTGCCCAGTTCTTTGACCCTACAAGGAGACCACGGCCGCTTGCAATGGGTCTTACACTGCACATTGCCATCTATGGGGAAAGGCAGCTTGTCTCACAGCCTCAGATAAGTTACTTCTGGCAGAATGGATCTAGACAGAAATTCATTCCGTCTCTACCAAACCAGCACCTGAGAATGTTTGTAAGTAACTTCCCCACGTACAGAACTAGGCGACTTGTACTCTCTTTGTGGCCAGACAGCACGCATTGTCCTCTCTTTCCTCGATCATTATGTCTTTATTTTAAAAGAGCATCCTCTGCCATTTTTCTCATTGTGGGATTTTGTTTGTTTTCTTTGGCATTATAGAAACCCTGAGCCAACAGCTCATTCAGCAAACAATATGTTGCACAACACTGTCTACGGCTGCAGAGATACATGAATCCTGAGGTCTCAGTAGAACAGGAGGTAACACTGTTAAGACTTGATCTTACAGAACTGGAAACCTTGGTATCCTCCATTCGATCCATGCTGTTCTACAGCATAACGACAACCACACCAGCAAGTCACAATTACTGGGCCAAAGTCACGCCAGGAACATGTCAACTGCAAAGGCCGGCCTAGCGTGCTTCCCCCTCCCCCGTAGTCCGAGGTAGGGCGAGTGCATGGGGGCTTGTCCATGGCCACAGTAGCCATGCTGGGAGCTGCCTCTTTGAATCCTACCCACATGCACCACCCGAGCGGGTGCTCCGCGGCAGTGCCACTCAGCGGCCACACACACACACACAATCACCTTGCTAGTTTTTAAGAACATCCCAATTCAAAAAGTCCACCCCTGTGACATGTGGCCCATGGAGAATGAGGCAGCCAGCATCACGTCCAACCACCTACGGCTTCCCCAGCCCAATGGATCAGGTGGCCACTCGCAGCAGAGTTGGCCGGCGGCAGCCACCCCTTGCGAGACCAAGCAGCATTAGAACTCACAGCCTTCCGGGTGGCGTCAGAGTGGCTCATTTTAGCCAAACTGGCCACTGTGTCTGTGCACTTCGGGGACGGCTGTGGCGATCAACGACAAGTAACCTTTTCAAAGACTGAGAGTGAAACAGTAATCGGTGTAAATAGGCAATCGAACCTACTCGCGAGCGCGTCTCCTTTATCGTAGTGTGGGAAGCTTTCACAATTTCAGCGGGCTTTTTTATTCATTATTTTTATTTTGCAAAGTGTTTTAATTTTCACACAAAACCACGATTCGACAATCGGGATCACAATGTTTTTGATAATGCTTTCAATACCATTTCCCACCAAAACATGTGCATGCTATTTCTTCATCTATAAATAAATAATGAATAATAATAATAATAATCAAAAAAGCCATTTTAGGATAGAAAAAAACAAACCTTTTGCATGAAAAACTGATCCTTTCTAGCATTTATTCAATGAAACCATTTTGGATCCATTTCATTCTTTTTAAAAATCAGCAAGATACTGTAGCTTTAAAACCTCTTATCCCATTATGATCCTCCTCGAGTCTTGCAAGCATTTAATTAAAAATTGTATTGTTTTATTTGGCACCCGCTGTAACAGGTAAATCTATCCATCAATGAACAGACGATAATGAATGTTTTAATCAGATTCCAGCAGAAATGATTGACCAGCAATGTAATTATGGCAGCAATGTCTCATCGCCACACAGTCTTGGCATAGAACCACGTTAGCCTGGTGCCTGAACTCCAAAAAATTAAGTGTTAATACGGTGGAGGACACCACCTACTTGAGAACAGATACGTCCGGAGAGCACGTTGTGCTGCCTGTAGGACAGATGTCGAGCAAAGCTCTTCTAAGGTATTTTGAACCACGGCTGAAAAATCTACACAGGTAGCATTGCCAAGTTCTAAATTAAAAAAAAATAACCAAAAAAAATAAATCATACTTTCACTTCCTGCTGCCTTTGTGAGCACTCCGAGTCTCTAGATTAATGCGTTTGGGAAGAATCTTTCTTCTCTTTTTGTCTTACTAGCCATTAAAATATAGGTTAATCTCTACTTTGTTTGTGGGGAGGGGGGTACAAACTCAGTTTCTTCCTGTTCCCCATTCACCTAAGCTACCTTAACACAAGTAGACTTACAGGGCAAAAGGAAAGCTTGCGTGTGAGAACCAATGTAATCGCAGTGCATCGTTTAACAAAAAGCAGGTTACCAATATGCAGAGTCTGCGTTGGCTGCCAAAAGGTTTTGGGGCACAATTCAAGGTTCTGGTTTTGACCTATAAAGTCCTTAATGGCCTGGGCCCTATGTATCTTAAGGACCACCCTCCTCCTTATGTCTCCCCGAGACCTCCAAGATCAGCCAAGGGTGCCCTATTGCAAGTTCCACCATTGGCCCAGGTCTACACAACCCAGGCAGACAACGGGTAAAACCAAACGTGACGGCGGCACACCACCATCATGACCTGGAACAGGAAACTGCCACTGACACTGTGCAGACTCTGTTGGGCAGCTCAACAAATGTGCCAAGAACCCCACCCTCTGCCATGACAGGCAGCCATGGTGGTTAATGACAGCTATGGTGAACCTGATCTGGGCCAGCAGGAACAGATGTACGAACACACACTGGCCGGCTTTACCCCAATAGAGAGGACCTTAGCCTGGGCTGTGCCTGGAAGACTTCTGGAGTCATAGCCTGGGCTAGCCAATGCCACGACCCAGAGCAATCCTGGGCCAACATCTAGTGGTACCTGCACAAATGTACAGGTGAGGCCCGGACCAGATCGGGTCAAAGCAAGTCAGAATGGGCTATTGTCACAATTATTTTTACCCAAGAAAGCATTCTTGGTGACTGCTCCACAGCTCTGGAGCTCCCTTCCCTTGGAGGTTTGTCTAAGCACGAGTGTGGGCATCTTCCGAAGGCAGAGCAAGACGTGTTTATTTGGCCGGACATTCAACAGGCAGGGGTAGGTCCTGGGGTGTGTGTGTGTGTGTGATAAGTGTTTTATGGCATTTTATAGGTTTTAGTTTGTATGTTGTGTTTTTTAATGATGTTGGCTGCCGTACGCCTTTGCGGCTAGGCCAGGATAAAAATCAAAATAAAATGAAATAAATAAATACTGTTCGCAACTTGACAAAAAATGGAAGTTGCGGAAGTCAAATCCCGACATTAGTAACACCAACGCGAATTACACCAACTAGTTAACGTTGTGCCCAGGAGACACTCCAATCAGAGCCAAGATTGGAAATCAGTATGGGAGAGCGAACGCTAAGACAGTTTCTTCTTGCAAGCAAAGTTGAACTGAACTCTGCCACTTTTTATAAGAAAATGATGTGATCAAAAACCATGTATGTAATATTTTTTAGACATCTAGCACAACTGCCAATGTAATGCCATCATGGTCAAGGTGATTCTGCAGTTGGAAGTTAAAACTCAGTAAATGAGGCCTATATAAGAGAACACTGCCCCATTTGTTCATTGTTAAGTGTAAGAGGGTTTTGATTTTTTTCATTTCTTACTGCTTTGTTGTTTTCTTAAGTTGCTGTGATCATATGACTCCTAAGAAACAGCTTCCACACAAGAAGTTAAACCAAGTCAATGAAATGGCTTAGAATAATAACCGGTCTGCCTGGCTAATTACATTGGGAAAGAGTTTTGTACTTGCCTGAGATGTTCTCCGTATGCGTTCGCTATGGACGATGGTTTGCAATGTACCCTGGCTATCGTCGCGGTCTCGTCCTACCGATTATCTACGCTCAGAAACCACCCACTGTTTGGGGATCCCGCCATCGCATCTTAAGTCAACGAGCTATAAGGCCTTTGCTGCGGCGGGCCCCTCGATGTGGAATTCGCACCTTACAGATAGTCGCCTTAGTTCCTCCCTCCTTACCTTTAAAAAGCACCTGAAAACTCATTTATTCTCTAGGTGCTTTAAGGGGCACCAGCAGTGGATTCTAACCGTAGTTTGTCCTCCCAATTTAAATTGATTTTATATTGTTTTTATATTTTTATGATTGTAAAGCGCTCTGAGTGCCATAGAAAGGTAGGATAGCCAGACCCTTTGTTAGTTAGCACCACCACCGTGTCAAAACATACCTGTTGTTTTATGCTTGTTTACTAAATACAAACATGTTGCTTTGGCTGGATGCTGACGATTCCCAAGCAGCAAAGGCAGGACACCCAAACTAGAGAGCACTCAAATTACTTACAAGGTGTGATTTCCAACCGTTTTTCATTCAGAGACAACAAAATCTCTCAAAAATAAATAGTCCCTTACTTCCTCATCGCATGCCAGAAAAATCCCCTTCCACGTCCAGCATGAACAGCTTGGGCCCAAGGTGGATGATTGGAGTGTCTCCTGGGCACAACGTTAACTAGTTGGTGTAATTCGCGTTGGTGTTACTAATGTCGAGATTTGACTTCCGCAGCTTCCATTTTTTGTCAAGTTGCGAACAGTATTTATTTATTTCATTTAATTTTGATTTTTACCCTGGCCTATTCCCAAAGGCGTACGGCTGCCAACATCATCAAAAACACAAAATAAAACCTATAAAATGCCATAAAAGACCACCTCTTCTTCTACGTCCAGTCGCGGCCTCTGATCGGAGGTCAGCTGGGGGTGCCCTCTTGTAAGTGCCAACTGCCCATGAAGTTGCTACAACGAGGGCACGCAGAGAAGCATTCTCAGTTGCTGCCCCACAATTATGAATTCCTTCCCCTTGGAGGTCCTCCTACGCCCGAGCCAGTTTGCCTTTTGGAGGAGATGCAAGACCTTTTCGTTTGGCCAGGCATTTGGGCTTGGGTAGAGGGTTTGGGGAGGAGAATTGGTGGGTGGCAGGTGGGGATAAAGGGTGGGTTTCGTGGTTTTCGTTAAAAAAAATTAACAAAGCTGGTTAATTAAAATTAATTAACCTGGATGTTCATCAGAGTCTGAGTCTGCTCATCTTCCTGGGATACGGGTTTGAGATGTGGGATTTTAATTATTTATGTTTTTGTGTGTCACCACCTAACCTGAGCCAAATTTTTGAAAAGATCCCTGATCACAACAGGAAAATGCTTTGGTACGTTCAGTCAAGGCCATTCCTCGATGTAAAACTACATCCAAGTGCTGTAAAACTGTCAGGCTAGCCAAGTTCCAAGGGTCTGATACTTAAACAATTTCTGTCAGGCTCAAATTTCTTATCCATTTCTTAAGTGAGGATATGGTGGGGAAGGGAGGTTGGGGTGGAGAAGGGTTGGGGGGATGGTCTAGGGTTGTGGCGTGTTTAGGTTTTTGTATTTTTGTTTTGTATGTGTTTTATATTTGCATTTTACAGTTTTAATATTGTAAGCCGCCCTGAGCTGCCTTTGGCAATAACTTTGGTAATAAATTTGAATAAATAAATAAACTCGTACGACTAAGAATTCTGTTCTTCCATTGCATCACACAGAGTGGGGTCACCAGAGAATCTAACAATGACAACTCTGCAAATAAGTACACAAGGAGAAGGGATGGGTGTCACTGAAGGGGTCAACCTCCTTTGGTTACTCAGGTTTACAGAGTGGGCCCATTACTGCAACTAGAACATCAGATTGTTGCGGTAGCCAGGAGCACTTTTACCAACTCCTTATGGTGAGAAGGCCGCAACCCTTTCTATGAGATTCAGACTCTCTCTCAGATGGCACCGGCATCCGTGACCCTAACACCTCAAGGCTAGACTACGGCAATACGCTCTACTTGGGGCTGCCCTGGATGACTCTTCGGAAGCTGCAGCTGGTGTAGAACACTAGGACCCATCTTCTATCAGGGGTGGGTCATCAGGAGCACATCATAACACAGCTCGAATATGCACTGCCTCCCAGTAGCTTTCTAGGCTCAATTCAATGGGCTGGATTTGACCGACAAAGCCCTCAACAGCCTTGGCTGCCCATATCTGAAAGACCACCTTGTCCCTCATGTCCTACCGTAGCCTCTGAGGTCTGCTGGGAGTGCTCGCTTTGCACACACCATCTGCCCATCAGGTCCATAAGGGTGAGGGCGCCCAGAGAGGAGTTCTGTTACTGCCCTAATATTGTGGAACTCCCTCTGCCTGGAGGTTCATCAGAGTCTGAGCCTGCTCATCTTCCTGGGATACGGGTTTGAGATGCGGGATTTTAATTATTTATGGTTTTGTGTGTCACCACCTAACCTGAGCCCTCGAGATAGGGTGGGATAATAAATCAAAATAAAGCAATGAACAAAGCAATCAAGAACAATTGGCAGGTCAAACCACTGCTGGATACAATCCTGGTCCACTAAAATATCTGAGTGAAGGTTCTGTTAAAAAAAAAAAAGGTTGGCTAAAGGACTTGGGAGCACGAGAACCTTCCGAGAAGCGGGAGTTGGTATTTCCAAGTCGTTGTTCCTTCCGTCTCCTCTCGACACATCAGCTTGTATCATCTTTAAGTTTTATGACTTCCTCCAAGTCAACTATAAAAAGAATCCTGGACTGCAATGCGGGGCACTAATCCAATTTCACACTAGACTTGTGCTCCAATTATCACATAATATTAGGCTTCCGCTCATCATAGGCAACTGACATGTTACTATTGCTTTGGGAGAAATGGGAAAGAAGGCACTCGCCCCACCCCCACTAGGGGCAAAAAGGCATCTTTCTCTTCTTTGTTTGCGCATGTGTAAGAACAAAAACCCTAGACTCCAATCACACCGATGTGCGCTACACAACTGGGGGCAGGCTATTAAAACAGAATTTCCCACCAACTCTTCACTAAGCTGGACTTTCTCCCAATTTGGAGATGGCCCAGCCTGGAAAAAAAAAACCTTCATCCTTTAAGAGGTGATCAACTCCTGGAGTTGAGACAGCAAGTCCGGCTATGTCGGCTATAGTACCCTAGAACCTTGGTCCACAAGTCTCCTACTTTGGACTAATAATATCTGAAGTAATAATATCTGGCGTAACCCCACTGAATTCTGCACAGGACTCCTCTGGAGTAAGAGGCTTGTGGATCATGGCCAAAGTGTGCAGGGTTTTGTCCCCCACCCACAGCAATCCAACCATGCCCAGATCTCCTTAAGCTTGCTTTATATGCTAGTAGACTAGCTACATCAAACAGCACTGCCAGTCCATTCTTTGGGATCTTCTGGGTGATTTCCCAAAGAAGGACTAAGATCCCACACCTTCCCTTCTTCCATCCGCACATCTCCTTGTGTCCATCTTTCTCATCTGCCCTATTCTGTGTCAGCCCAAAGACCTCACACATTTCTGTGTGCTTAATGAACGCCATGTTCTCAATCTCCTTGTTAATATGTACTTTCTCCACCAGGTGTGCTGGCCCTCCATATCCCACCAAGTACGGCCATGTTGGTCATAGAGTCATTGCACTAGTGATGGAGACATAGATACACAAGTGATAACTCAGACAAATGCATAGCCCAATACACAGTGGCTACAATCCACTAACTACCTACTCTGGGATACTCAGGAGTAAGTGGTTTGTGGATCATTTAAGACGCCCCAACTCCTTTGGGGCCCAGAACTAGCGCTGAAAGTCGATCTTGAGTTTCCCTCAATTCTCGAAAATCACAGTTCTCAGCTCGTTCTGACAAACGCGAATGAGCTGAGAACCAACAGCTTCTCGACTGCATTCTTGCTGAGAAACTCATGAAAATGGAAAAAACTGTGCATGCACAAAGTGGCCATCAGGGCCATTCTGGGTATATGCCGCCCCTTTTCCAAAATGGCGCAAGCAGCAACAACACCATTTTGGAAAGAGGCAGCCGTCCTGCCTATGCACAGTGGTCATTTTGCACATGCGCAGAACCGCTCTGCCCTTTCCAAAATGTCCAGTGTCATTTTGGGAAAGGGCTGCACATGCACGGAACCACCTTGGCAGCCATTTTGCACATGTGGGGTTGTTTTTTATTTTTAAATGGGATTCTTGTTGAGATCTTGCACTGTTTGGGCTCTCGATTCTTGTGAGACTATTCACAAGAAAAAAAATTAAATTATTATTCTTTCAGCCCAGCCCCTACTCAGAACCTCTGCTGCTCTCCGAGGCGCTACGCTATAAACAACTGAAGACTTGGACTTTGAAGTACAGAGTTATGAACGAAATTATAATAGCTCCTGAACTTGTGTTTCCTGCTTAGCAGTCCAATGGTTTTTTTTTAGATACAATGTGCCATGCCTACTGATGCAGGCAAGTTGATTACTGGGGTGATTTGCCAAAAACACTGGTTTATTTAAAGCTTACTTTAAGTTATTTACTAATAATATATGCATGAAGATGCGCACGGGGGGGGAAGACAGCGTAGCCATTGTTTTTAGAGACACTTGGTCCATTCGGCAATACCCAGTGCAAACTTAGCTTCTACAGGTCAGTCTCCTGGCATATGCCTGCCCCCGGCAGGGTGTGGAACCGGTTCGTTTGGTTCACCCCTGAAGACTTATGGAACCGGGGCGGTTCTTTAATGCTCTGGGGGGGTGGGAGTGTACCTTCCAACCTCGACTGCGGATCGCTCAATGACCTCATTACTTTCTGGAACACCTTGTTAGTCAAGGCCATCAGTCAGACGGCTCCCAGGCATCTGCTCCCCGAGCGTAGGGCCCGTGGTTCACGGAAGACCTGCATCAGCTGAAACAAATGGGGAGACGGTTAGAGCGACAGTGGCGTCATATTTGTAGTGAAGCCAACTATAGCATCTGCACAGTCTCATCCAGTAGAGCTTTTCCGGGTGGTGAAGGGGCTGGTCAGTCTGGTCTCCCTCTGCCTGGAACTGGAATCTTCCAGTGCTCGCTGTGACATATTTATTGACTATTTTGCAGATAAAATTGCTTGCATCCACCACAACTTCGATGCTGCACTTATGCAGCGGATGTACCTGATGTTATAGATGCTGCATCTGGTCCGATTTTGTGGAATCCGTTTCAGCAGGTGTCGCCCACGGATGCGGTGGAGATGCTGGGGGCTGTGAAGGCCACGACTTGCAAACTGAACCCATGTCCATCCTGACTAGTGAAAGCCAGCTGGGAGCCATTGGATCCATTGCCGACTGGAGTCGTCAATGCCTCCCTTATGGAGAGCAAAGTCGTGGGGTGCCTGAAGGAGACTGAGGTGCAACCTTTGCTCAAGAAGCCATTCCTTGACATTGACTCCCTTGCCAGTTATCGGCCAGTCTCTAACCTTTCCTTTTTAGGGAAGGTTATTGAATGGGTGGTGGCCCAGAAGCTCCAGGAGCATCTGGACCACATCATCTTCCTAGAAATGTTTTATTGAATATGTATAATCAAATGTGTTTACTGTGATTGTATGTGTTTAAAGTGTGATATTTGCTAACTGTATGTGGATTATGTGTGTCTATTTTTGTAAAAACCCAATGGGTTAAACAAATAAACCTAACTAACTAACTAACATCTTCCTTGATCCCTCGCAGTCAGGCTTTAACTGGCGTTATGGTACTGTGACTGGGCTTGTGGCCTTGTTCGATGATCTGCGCCGGAGGTTGAACCGAGGCCGGTCCACTCTTCTGATTTTGTTAGATCTGTCAGCAGCTCTTGACACGGTTGACCATGAGATGTCGGTGGCCCGCCTGTAGGGACCATGCTGCGGTGGGCACAACTGTTCTTGAATGGTTCTGCTCTTTCTTGGCCAGCAGAACTCAGCATGTGGTTCTGGGGGATTCTACATCATCCGCCTGGGATCTCACGTGTGGAGTTCTGCAGGGATCAATTTTGTCCGCTCTTCTGTTCAACGTGCACATGCAGCCCTTGGGCAAAATTGTGAGAGGGTTTGAGGTTGGGTGTCATCAGTATGCTGTTGACACCCAGATTTACCTCTCGTTTTCATCTGATCCAGGTCTGGCAGTCCCAGGGTTTACCCGGTGTCTGGCTGCAGTGGGGGATTGGATGAGGACAAGCCATCTGAAGCTGAATTCCGATAAGACAGAGATGATGTTGGTGGAAAGGGACGAGGGAGTGGAGGCCACCATCATTCATGGAGTGCGTCCCTCCTTGGTCCCTCAGGTTCAGAGTCTGGGAGTGCTCTTCAATGTGCATGTCCACCTGGATGTTCAGGTAGTGGCTGTGGCAAGGAGTGCTTTTTGTGAAGTTACATCAGGTTCGTAGTCTTCGGCCTTATATCTCAGGCTCCAATCTGGTCACCGTCATCCATGCATTCATCACAGAGATTGGACTACTGTGGTGCGCTCTATGTGGGACTAGCTTTGGTGATGGCCTGGAGACCGCAGCTGGTTCAGAATGCGGTGGTCCACCTCCTGGTGGGAATGGGCCACCGAGAGTACGTAACACCGGTGTTTTGTTCTCTGCACCGGCTGCCTATAGTCTTCTGGGCTCGATTCAAGGTATCGGTCATTACCTTTAAAGCCATATAAAGGCAGTGTAAGACCTGGCTGTTCCACCAGGCCTTCCCAAGGGAGATGGTGTGGGTGGGTTGGGTTTTATATTGTTTTAATTGTAGTTTATATTTGTTTGTTTTAATATGTTTTAAAATGCTGTGAGCCGCCCCGAGATTCCTGAGGCAGGAGGGGGCGGCATACAAATTTTAGAATGAATGAATGAATAAATAAATAAATAAATATACAGTCTGGGTCCTGCGTACCTGCGGGATCGCCTCACCCCTTGTGTCCTTGATTGGCCCCTGCGGTCAGCCAGGGGCACCCGCTTGGAGGTCCCCGGAGTCTTCTGGGTGGTGACGTTCGAGAAGGTGTTCTGCACCACAGCTGTGGAACTCCCTCCCAGTGGAGATTCACCTCGCTCCAGCTCTCCCCTCCTTGTGCAGACAATGCAAGGCCTGGCTGTTTCGCCAAGCATTTGGTGAGGGAGATTGGGGGGAGGGGAGTGTTCTTGCTTTTTTGGGGGGGGAGAGTGGGTTTTGACTGATGATTTTAAATTGTTTTTATATTGTATTTTTTATATTACTTTTTTTATTGTTTATCATACACCACCTCGAGCTGCCATTTGACAGGAGGGGGCGGGTTATACATTTTAAATAAACTAAACAAACGGTCCATTGCATTCAACGTCCCTTATAATTAGCTCTGCTGCGTCTAATTGTTTGCTTTCTTGTTTAAACTACAGAGACAAAGCAGTTCAGACGATATCTTTTTATTGGAGCAACGTTTGATGGCAAGAGTCTGAAATAAAAGTCGGTCTGATAAACTCTCTCATCTTAACTACTTTGTCTCCGTCTATTACTTTGGGGCAACAACATCTTCTCTCTTCTTTGCCTCTCTATTACTTTGACCAACACAGCAACTATGTCTTCTCTCTTGTTTGCCTGCCTAATTTGTACCACGGTTTCAATGTGCAATTCAAACTGACAATTTGTAGCTGGTAGCATATTAAAATTACACCAAATACATTAGGGCAGCCAATACTACAGAACCTTTTGGTTGTTTTTATTTTTTGTTGAACTGCCAAGCAGTCAAAACATTCCCTTTGGTACCAAAAAACCCAACAATCATATTTTACGTAGGCCTAACAACAGTTAGGTCTATTTTCTGTAGTATGACTGGGTTTGGTCATATGTTATTGTATCTGTTAATCCAGCTGCCGATCTGTTTGGCAGTCCTGAAAAGACCCTACAGAATATACAATGCTTCATTGACGTATCTCCCTTCAACACAACAAGTGATTCTAATTATTTCTGTAGTGTTGTACCTGCAGTAACTTAAAATATCCTACACAGCCGAGGCCTTCTGGCTTTTATTTCTTCATTTTGCTTCGTTGACAGCTTTGGGTTCATGAATTTACTGCTAAGATGGCTGGAGGCTGAAGAGAACAAGAAAGATTTACATCCATTTACATGTGCTGCCAAATGCACCATTAGGAAACTTACTGCTTGTTCTGGAAAGAGCAATCCAAGATGGAGAGAAAGCCCCACCTTTTCATTCTTTCCAGCCCAAGAGTCCCATCGCAGACTCATTTTGCAACTCCCAAGAGTCAAGTCCTGTAAAACATACCTGTACATTATCGTACCCTTATTAGTCACCATTCTAAATCAATATAAACCCTAGTTCTTTCTAAGCAGCGGCATCTTCTGGGTGTGACATTGATTTATTTTGTATAAATCAAGATTGAAGAATCAACAACCACCTTTTCTTCAATATTCTCAAAACTGTTCACACTTCAAATGTTTGTTTTCTTGTTTAACCTTCACAAGTTTATTTTCTATTACAAAATAAAGAAGTGGTCAAAGCCAACAGGTAGGGCTGACAAAGTCAAAATAAAACACAATGGCAGGAATCTATAAAACCAACCAACGGAAATTTGCACCAAAAAAAGTATGAAATTGTTTTTTTTATTTTAAATCAAAAGTTCTAAAAAAAGTCTCCAAAAAACCTGGCATCATTCTTTTTCACCAGCTGTAGGCACTAACAAAGTCAACAAAGATCAAAGGAGTCCACTCCCTATTTGAATCCCACAGAGCACAGTTGGTGATGTTGTGCATGTATTATTTGCATGACACAAGTTTACAGGATCAGGCCCCGTTGAGAGATTTTGAAGATCACTTTTAAGTGTGAGACTCCGGAGCCTTGCGAACCTACATGCCTTTAAAAACACAAAGTAGCGAACTCTTCAAACTTTTACCCTTTCCCAAATTTCTTGAGCTCAGCTCACCAAGTCATAAGTGACCGATGTTTTGGTTCTTCCATTGCCTTGGCTCAATGCAGCAGCAGAGCCAACAATGTTGGGGATCATCGTGCCTCTTGTTATCTTCACGAGAGACCAAATTCAGCACTTAAGTGGAATGACTTTGAAAAAGCGTCACAAAACCTACAGCCTTGCGTCAAGACGTAGATTCAAAAGATGTCCCAGCTCATCCGCTGTGAATGCTACAAAGCAGGGATGGTGAGTCGCAGCCCTGGGGGCCAAATGTGGCTGGCGGGGCTGATCCCACGCCCCACACGGGGCATGCGCGAATGTGTACAGATCCTGCGCAGGAGTTGCACACATCCCCGTTATCAGGGGACTGTGCCGTGTGGGATCCACACACACAGTGCGCAGAGGGAAGTTTGGAATTGCAGCCAATGGCTAGTTTTCATTTGGGCTCTTTCCAGTTCCTAGAACTGGCCCCAGATGCCGTTTTACCCCCAAGCACTGACAGACTGGGCTCAGAGATGAGGGCCTGCAAACAAGGAGAGGGGCCAGATCCCCAGCACAGACCCATGATCTGGACCCTCCTCTGCCTGAGCGCACCCCGTAAGCATCCCCCAACATCTGCGCAGCCTCCGGAACTTGGACTTATTTTCAAAGCGGCCCCAGGGAAGAAAACGGTTCCCCCACAACCCTGATTTAAAGAAAAAACATACTAAGTTCACAGCGGGAATGGTCTCTAACACAGGCATCAACCTGTCTTCTTGGGAAACTCAAGTTTAAAAAATGAGTCTTTCTAAGCTTGCAGTCAGAGACAAGAGGTTTTCTCTTCCCTCGTTTCCAAGAGATGTTGTTCAGTGTCGCAACCTCCTTAGTCCAGCTCAGCAATAGATGAAGAAAAGTTACCCTCAGGGAAACTGTTCTGAAAATTTTCAGTGAAACAAAGGCAGGACCAGGGTAGAATGGAAGCATTTTTGTTACCTAGAACTTGGAATAGGGGCTCTCTCTTTGGTTTGTCCTTACAAGCCCATATCCATAAGCCATTTTTAACACAGTGACTACTCCAGGTCTCTCACTGCACTACACTCAGATTTCCCCCGTTGCCTCCCTCCTTCACCCAAACACGAGGGGGGGCAGGGGGGGCGAAGGGTGCTTTGTCACGCTTCCTGCTCCCCCCCCCCCCTTTGCAGGACTGAGGGGAAGTCTCTGCAAAGCAGTTAGCTGCTGTGCCCGCCGGCCGGGGTTGCCTGTGCAAGGCCTGGTGGCATCGGGAAACAGTAGAGCCTGGCTGAGGTGCCTAGCTAACCCAACGGTGCTATTGAAGTCTCATACGAGGGTCCGGCCGTCAGTTGGTCCACAGCTCCAGCACAGCAGGGGCAGGAAAGCAGCACTCACCCACCCTGCTTTTTTAACCACGGAGAGTATCAGCAGGTCGCCTATTGGGACCAGGATGAAATTTTTTACAGGAATCCCCAACTGTCTTAGGAATTCCTGGTTTTCGCCTTCCCCCGGGTTGTTTGATTGGCGTGATGTGGCCTCTTAACGCTGGGGGTCGATTGTTCAGTTATAACTTGTCATACGTTTGCGTGGGTCCAGTAGATTTTGGTGTCGTTTCTGCTAATTTATAGCAGACAATATCAAGACATCTCCTAAGAGATGGGGGTCGTTCCAGGGTGCAGAAACCAAGTGTGGCAAGCACTCAGGTTACATCCCTCGGAGAGGATATCAATGAGGCATATCGGACCTCAGGACATCTGCACCCTACTCCTTGCTCCGGTCCCTTGGGGGACATGTTTGTCCTCCATCACCCTCTATTTGCATCCTGGGATGGAGGGAGAGGCATTGTTGATTAAGCATTAGGGGCGGGTACCTGAGTGCGCCTCAGGATCCTTACCCCAAAGCTTATAAGTAAAGTTTAATACCGTTCTGCTACTTGCCTTTGGCAATTCCACACCCAGATTATGGAACTCAAATAAAGAGTGCGGCCATGAAAATCGAATGATGGTGTCCATGGGTAATTTCAGACTAAACGAGACCACGGTCAACCGCGGTGAATCCCCTGTGGTGGCCATTTGTCCCGTTACATCTGTTTGCTCCCCGCCAGATGTTCACCACAGTGAACCACTGGTGGGGATCAAAATGACCACGGTTTTGGACCTCCAGCTGCCCGGAAGTCCAGAATCGTGGTTAGATTGGCCACGATCCGGGATAGGCCAAACGTTACATCTTGGCCCATCCCGGATCATGGTCCTGACCCCGGGACGGGATTGGATGCAGCGGCCAGATTGGCCACTGTGCCCAGAGGGCGGACAGCCGGGGGAGCGCAGGGGGGCGGGGCTGTGTGGCTGCACGACGCACCACACAGCCCCGCCCCCTCCCCGGTAGAAATCAGGCTGGCACGTCTAAAGGACGGCCGGACTGATTCCTGACCAGGATCCAAAACGGATCCCGGCCTGTGGTTCAGTGTGGCGGGCCTCTGGGCCCGGTACATCTGAAATTACCCCAAGTCTCATTCCAGGATGCGCCAACAAAGGAATTTACTGCTAAATGAATACCGCCATGCCCATGGCAACTGTATACAGAACAGAAGGAAAGAAAGGAGGGTCGCATTTTTCCAGAAAGAAGATATTTCTAGCAATTGAGAAATTGCCAATCATGAAAATGAATAATTAATAAGTTTAAAATAGATATATATACACAAAAAAAACTCATGCATGTTTTTAATGAAGGGAGAGAAACAGAGGTAACAGACTCCTATATTGTCTTTCATTGGTGAAAATGCTTTTGATTTTCATCTCTCCTTAAGAACAGCTCTGAGTAGCTATTTGATTTAATGCATTTCCAAATCAAGGACTCAATATGCAGCATGTCAGCCTCTCCAAGTCAGCAAAAATGTACATCTCGAGAGATCGTTACCATAATAACAAAATGGAAGCCCACTTTGAAAACCCATAATTGACTTTAAAAGGTTGGAAGTTCACATATTTCTATTCAGTCTCTTGTGTTTTACTTTCGTGCTGTTGTATTTTTTTCTGCTCTCCTTATGAAACAATAAATTAACCTCCCAGAGAGGAAGAACTCAAAAGCTCCTGCTGCCTTCTTGTAGGCTTTAAAAGTCCCGACATTTACAATCAACGTGCTTAGCAAATATTTTTTGGAAATGCAATACCCACCCCGCAAACGCTATTTCCTTTACAATGGCAGGGTGGAGGGTGTCCAACTTTGCAGAGACTTACACCCCCGATAAAGGCTACCATAATGCCCTCTTTCATTTCCACAAAGAGCACATTATCTCAATTAACATAATATCAAATGTAAACCAAGGGGCCAAGAGGATGGGAGTTTGTGTAGGGAGGTGGTTTTTTTGATGTTCCCAAGAACAAAGATCTGTATATAAAGATAAGACAATGAGAAAGAAGATTAGAGCCAACTGATTAGAGCATGCTTGAGCTCGCCAGCTGTTGAAAGTATTATAAACACTATGTCAATCAATGGTTTTCAAAGACTTCATCACAGCTACTGGAACTTCCCTCAAACAGTTCCAATGTTCACCTTACACACCCTTAGGGTGGAATCCTGGTCCAGTGAAGTAAATGGAAAAGTTTCAGTGGAGCTAGGATTCTTCTTTAAGACTTTGCATTTCTTCTAGCTCTTTTACATTTTGTCAATTCCCCCCCTCCGCCCTCCCCCGATCACATTATTGATTGCAAGCTCTCCTGAGCCGTTATGGGAATGGCGGCATAAAAGTCTGAATGAATGAATAAAATAAATGTCTAGAGCGGCTACAATAATTCCAACAGTGAAAACAGTACTAGAAATCAATCTTCCTTGTCATGAAATATCTGATCAGCCCAATTTACACCCACTCCCTTCAAATCTTTGGCTATGGATAGACTGCCAAACTGAGCTTGCGACACGCAATCAATCTCTCTGCTTTGAAAGTTCAGTTCTTTGCCAGTGGTCCAATCAGTAAAACTGGAGTGTTTCTAGGAAAAAGACACAGAAAACTCGAGAGGAAGGCAGCAAATGCCATTAAAACAAGCTCACAGAGCAGGAACAAGACAGGGCTGACCAGGGAAAGGACGAAGATTAAAGTTGGCCATGCCGGCAATAAGGAGGATACAACGTGTAATAACGGATCATGGAGGCAACATGAATCAGTGAAAACAGCAAACCAATAGAATGGAATAAACTTCTTTCATCCACCCTGTGTTTTCCATTTGAACTATATGGTCTCCCTGGCTGTGGTACGCACTCCAGGCATTACTGCACACGGAGAACATGAGTTCAGGCAAGAGGTTTGAATATTCTTGGGTTTGGGCAGGGGGGAAGAGGGGAAACGTCTCTTTCTCTTTTCCTTTCCTGTTCCTTTTTGGAAAACAAACAGCAAGTTTGGGGATCACAAGATGGAGTCCAAAACAGTTTTCACCCAATCGGCCTCTGAAGCAGTTTTCTGCACTGATAAGCCTATGTTAGTTTCTTACAAAGCGATGGAGCCTCAACACAGGGTAAAAAGCACATGTAACAGCGGCATGCCACTGACATGACCGGGAGTGGATCAGGACCCCACCCCATCATGGCCGGGGTCAGCTCAGGCCACCGGCTACATATGAGCACGGCCAGGAGAGCCCCGGCCAGGACAGTGGCCACTGCAGCCGTACCGGCAGCGGTCTCCATTCCCACCCCACTCTCAGCAGACCTGATCTGACCCAGGTCACGGCAGGTCAGAACACGTTTAACCTGCTGTGGCCTTCTTGGCCCTGGTCTGGAGGGTCTAAGACCAGGCTGGTTGCCAAGGTGAGAGCCCAGGCTAGCTGCCAACACAACCCAAGATACCCCAGGTAAAAGTCTGGCAGCCATAAGCCAAACAGGAAAGTGGGCCACGGCGGGCCAACGTCACATCTGGTTTTACCCAGAGACTAGTAACAAGTGCCAGAGTTAGACTTCCATCCACCATGCTCTCGGAGAGCTGCTTCAGGGTTACAAAAGACTCCATCGATACGCAGATTTCATGGAGATATTTACTTGGAGCTTTCCCTCACAAACTACGTCTTCACAGAGGCTCTCCTGGAGCCAACAGCTACAAGGCAAGCACCTGAAATTCCGCTGGCAGTAAACTTCAACAGAAGAAGCAAGGAGCCGACATCACGACATCCATACTGGTGCATCTTCAAATATAGTGGTCTCAGTAGAGAACAGATGGCCAAGAGGTCTCCAGTAGGTCACAAGCTGGGTAAGATCACCTCTAGGGAGAAGAGCGGGACTGGCACCTCAGGGTGAGTCTCTGGGGAGAAGTGGAGCTAGGAGAGAGCCTCCTCCACTGTGGTGGGGAAGACACTCTGTGAGGGGAGTGCCCCTCTCCACTCGGTTGATGAGGTGGCCTAGAGCCGGGAGTAGGGAGGCCACCCATGCAAAGTTTTACGGAACACTTGTGAAAAACACATGTTGCAGGGCCTGCAACATGTATTTTCCATAAGTGTTCCTTGAAAAATTGCATAAGTGGCAACCCCAGCCGGAAGCTAGCAGAAGGGGTCCAGGCTTGGCGCACCAGAGCCATCAGGAAGAGTCCTGGTAGGTCACCTGAGGGTGACGTCTGAATTCAAGTGGACTTTGTAGGCCGTAAGTCTGGCCACCCTGGGCTAGAGTGTCTAGATGCATCACCAAGAAGCTAAGGCCCAACAGAGGGAGTTTACCCCATTGTTTAAGACAAAGCTAACACGAGACTGACCTCACTGAGCTAACATTTCCTAGCATTAAACCCACTTTAAAAAACTGACATAATGTGTTTAAAGTGGGAGTGATGGTCCAAACAAAGACACCCGAGAGATGTTTTTAATTCCCTAAATAAGGAACCAAGTGCACATAAAATTCAGCCACAGTTTCCTGTTTTCAACTAAAAAGAAATATTCTGGACCTTCTGCAAAAACAAAGCTAATCCATAAACTGAAAAGCAAGAGAAACAAGGGACCTTAAATAAACTACAGAGATTAATACTCTATTAAATTAACCAAAGAAATGGCAAGCAGCAAACATGTTGCAAATCTATTCAGTTTAGAAATGCAGCCATAAAACTTAGTTACCAATATAAATACACAGGAGACAAGAGATTAAAAAAAGTTCTCAGAGCCACATTAATCCACTCTGATGGAACCCATAATATTATGAATAGTTTATACATCCTTCAAAATATCCATAAACTAGCCACAGAAAGAAGAATTAGATCTCTACCCTGAGATATCGCCAGCTGCAAGGTAAGTTGCCCCTTGTTAATGCAGTACAGGAACTCTAAGACAACAATAGCCTGCCACCCACTCTGAAATGTTCACTTTTATTTACCAGGGAGCATGCTCCCCTCATTGTAACACCTGACCAGACCAGAGCTTAACACTAGCCACTCATTTTCAGGTTTTAAAAACACACTGGACATTTGGTGAGCTTTCCCACATGACGAAACACGCACCGTTTGCCTCCGCAAGGAACTCCGGGAGGCAAATGTTGCGCGGTTTTTGTCACACGGGGAAAAAAAGCCGTGTGGCTTCGGCACCGATCATGGGGAGGATGCAGAGCTTGATTTTCCAACTCTGCATCCTCCGCACGATAGGTGCCCAAACCAACATGTCTCACCAGCCTCACCATCCCCCAAAGCGGATCGACATGGCTGCCTGTCATGGCGGGGGATGCTGGGAGCAGGGGGGGGGGGCAAAATGAATCAAATTGTGAATGATCAGAGGTACCTAGCATGGGCATGGCTACAATATTATATTAATTATATAATATTGTGGCAGGTGGAGTGGCAGGTGGAGGCAGTCGCTAAGGCTGCCTTCCACCAGCTGTATCTGGTGCGTAGGCTGCGTCCGTTCGTTTCCGGCCCGGACCTGGCCTCCCTCATCCATGCCTT
>QEPC01011901.1:25794077-25830213 GCA_003113815.1 Sphenodon punctatus | reverse complement strand
CTCCCTCGTCTCCCCTGCTCCCCTAACCGC
Source organism: Sphenodon punctatus (assembly GCA_003113815.1). Lineage (NCBI taxonomy): Eukaryota > Metazoa > Chordata > Lepidosauria > Sphenodontia > Sphenodontidae > Sphenodon > Sphenodon punctatus. The sequence continues at coordinate 25,830,183 of QEPC01011901.1, read as the reverse complement.
CTTCACCCCTTCTCCCTTGCTGCCCCCCATGCCTGGAACTCCCTCCCTGCCCACATTCGCCACGCCCCTCCGTCCGCACCTTCAAATCCTTCCTCAAAACCCACCTCTTCCTCGCCGCCTTTCCCAACGCCTGCTAGAACTTTCCTTTCAATATTTACTGTCTGCCCTCCCTGCAGACTCCTGCCTAATTGCAGCCAAGCCAAGCATGTGCACCGGAGACTTTGCATCCGCTTGAATGTTATTTATCCCTTGTCTCTCCCTATGTCCCCTCTCCTTGTCTCCCTCCTCCGTGTCTATTAGATTGTAAGCCGTAGGCAGGGACTGCGTCTATCTTATTGTTCTGTAAAGCGCCAGGTACACAGCTGGTGCTACACAAATGCTAATAATAAAAAATAATAATAATAGGGGCCAGATCCTGGAACTGGAAAAGGGAGTAAATAAAAACTAGCCGCAGGCCACATTTGGCCCCCAGGCCAGAGGTTTCCCATCCCTGATCTAGGGTAATCTGCTGTACAACCCAAGCCAAACCAGGTTTAGTTCCAGCTCGATGACATCAAGTCCCATAAACTATGCTTGGCTAAAGTAGGTCAGGTAAGAATGGTGCCTGACCTTCATTTGAAGATGGAGACTCTTTTGCACAATCACAGTGTCGCCTTGCCGTGTCACAAGCAAACTGTGCAACAGAGGAGGGGGGGGGGGTTGTGCATCTGAGCAGACCCACGTCAGGCAACCCTGGAAATCCAAGAGTCCATTTTGCACAGATGAGCCCGCTCTGCAAACCACCACCCCCTTCCCACAGCCAACTGACAAGAGGAGGAGAGAAGGCAGCATGGGTGCCAAAGCGTACGTTGTAATTCCACCCCTGCTCTCAAGCGGTTGTGTCCAAGAAGAGCAAACCGGTAGCTGCCAAGGGCCAGGACTTGCAAGAGTGCTTGGCATTCGGCTGGGCCCAATTTTCAACAAGGCTCGGCTCCCATTCTGGCACCTAGATAAAGCAGTCAGATTCGGAAGAGCGTACTCTGCCACTTTCAATACAGTCCCTCCTGCAGGTACTATTCTCCAGTCTCCACCCCCCAACCTTCTACCGAGAGAGAAGTCTGAGGATCCATCTCTTCACGTTGCCATTCAGTGGAGTCATTTCAGCCTCGAGACTGACAAAACCCTGCTCCAGTTGGACACGGGTTCCTCCCAATCAGCCCCACATTTTGGACTTGATAATCTCTGGGCAGCATGGCACTCTCAGGCTATATACCAGGGGGAAAGTCTAACGGTAAGAACCTGGCCTTGAACCCACATCCCTCCCAGGTTCCGGACTGGTTGCTCCCCAAAAAAAGAGACCTTCCTGTCTTACCCTTGCCACACCCCTCCTGTCTGTCTCCTGCCCTTGCCATGCCTCCCAGCTTCCTGGTTGGTTGGTTGGTTAAAAACAAAAAAAAAAAACAAAAAGGAAAAAAAAAAAAAATAAAAAAAAAAACTCTCTCTCTCTCTCCCCCCCTCACTTTGCTTCTTTGTCTCCAGTCTCACTCCCTGATCCCCTTGCTCTTGTTTATGCTCTTGCTTCTAGTCTTCTCTCACCCACACGCACTCCTGATTCCTGGCCACCCTTGCTCTGCCCGACTCCTGTTTCTTCCCCCAACCTTCCTGCTTTGTTCTCCTCTTGCTCCTCTATAATCTTGCTATCCTGTGTCCTAGCTCTAAACCTGATCCCAAAACACCACGTCCACCCATGTCCCAGCCGCCCCTTATCCTATGCTCCTTACACTGACCCCATTTCAAGTCTGTAGGAGTTTGGTTACTGGCAAGATTCCACCTTAAAGGCATTCTCCCATGAAAAACGGTGGCTGCTCCATTTCCGCCAGGGTAAAATTCCCTCTGTGCTTAAAGTTTTTGGTCTGGCTTGACTTTGATACCGACTGGAGATTTTGCTCCAGAGAAGTCCAGAAGCGCTACAATAAGATGATCCATCAGCAGCTCGTCCAATGGACATTCCATACATATTCCCAATGGACAACCAATTTTCACTAGCATGTAAGGCCCGGGTCCAGCAAAGCACTTCAACATGATAGACTTTGCACGTCTTTACCAACAGGAAAATGCAGCCAACATGGGACTCTGGCTTTAAAAGAACAACACAAAAGCTTAAAAACCTTTGCTGGACATGACCGCAGAAATTCAAGTACAAACTTCCCAGCACTTTGAGTAGCAAAAGAACAACCAGCGCTGCCCACTAGGCCAATAAAGCCCCATCTTTCACAGCAAGCAAGCCCTGTCCCCTCAGCACTCAGATGCACACAACGTTCCAAATGTACAGAGAGGGACCGATGTTCTCCTGCTTCTAGTTTCTTGACGTCCCATTCTCTCCCCATGGGCATCTCAAGAGTTTTTCCTGGGAGGCCACAGGCAGGAAAGAAGGGCCTGAAGCTTGAATTCCAGTCTGTGTGTCTTTCTCTGCTGAAAGAGGGACAGAGGGATTTGACACCCCAAGAGGGAACTATCTCTTCAAAATAGGAACCGTTGAGCGATATGCAGGTATCCCCACACCGAGTCAGACCAAACACCAGCACATTTGATTTTTCACTGCTTTCTTCAGAGACTCGCTTTCTTTAACAGGTAGAAAGTAGCAACAGAGTTAGCGTCTCATTTTTGTTGCCTACTGTCAAAGTTGAGTAGCAGTGACTGCATCTCTAGCTCATCAAGTTTGCTGAACGACGGGGAAAGTTAGCTTGGCCAGGAGGGAGCCACTTGCAGCATCTAGGGAAGCCAACGTTCTTCTAAAAATGTCCCTCTGGTTCCAAAGCAGGATACACAGATCAGAACTTTGTGGGTGAGAGAAGGTCACAGTGCACCTGTTTCTTTCGGAAGAATATGACCTCACTAAAATATGAAGCCATTCAACTTTGTTTCTGGGGTTCAGCAAACCGTTCGCTAGAAGAGATGCAATTTTTGACACAATGATGTTAAGCATGTCCGAATCAACTTGAAAGGGTCCCCAAAAGCATGCATGCTTGTTCAGGAACTGAGCTACATCTGGTATGTTTTGCTGGCAAGCCCCAAAGTCCCAAATTAATTCAGCGACACACACACACACGGCTGGTTGTTAGGAAGTCTCCATTTACTGTCACGAACTTTAGAAGGCCACAGCTTTCTTCCTGTCTGGCTTAGGAATAACAGTATATACAAACAAACTGACCTTTTTGACTTCCCCAGCTTTCTTGGAAAACAAACTAAACAGTTGACAGGTTTCTTTCCAATGGTTCCCTTAAAGTCTGTCCTCAGAACTCCAGCTACGCCACCACTTTTCAAAAGAGCCAAACTCGCCACAGCTCTTGGGAGATGCAAGGCAGTGATCTAATAAGCAATTAACATCCAAGGGCAAACACATGCCTCTCCAAATCATAAACACCACAATTTGAAATTACTTACCCATTTCAAAGCTAAAAACATCATTCAAAATAATAAAACAAAAAAAAAAAAAAAAAAAAAAAATTAATTTACAAAAAAAGGGAAAAAAAAAAAAAAAAAAATCAAACTGCCACTCCACCCAAAAGCTGAAATGCATTTGGGTTTGAATATAAACAGGGTCATCAAAAAATCTGCCCCAAAGCTGCTGCTTATAAACAAGCTAAGCCAACTTTATACACAAAGCTGGTAGGTTAATGGTTACTAATTTTTTCTTGAGAAAAAGGATTCTTTTAAGCTGAACTTTCTTGAGAAGCGTTAGTGTAAATATGACAAACCTTTGAGAAGGCACATGTTTGGACTTGACATTTCCTATACAGCAAGGCAAATAAGCACTGAAATAAAAAGCATGGGGAAAGTAGGCCCAACAACTTAGACGTTATATTCCCTGGACCTCTCAAACGTTGGCCGAAAACTGAGCCATCTTGCGTAACTAAGAGGGGTGGGAGAGGGAAGGTAAATTGCCAGCTTCGTCCCTGCAATACACCATTGCCCTTGGTGGAAATATTGGAACACGGAAGAGCTCTTTAGCTTACGCAGATAATTGTGAGCCCCACGGCAAACTGCCAAATGCTACAAGCTGACAAGTTACAGGAAAACAGATACGTGGAGGAAGGTTCGCTAATTCCCCCCATTTCCCCAACTATGGTTTAATTTATAGATTGTGCTTCAAATAGTAACGTGTGTCACCGAACACATGCTGGAAGAGTTATTCATATTAAGCCACCTCCTGGAGCCTTCAATGAAACCCAGGATCCTATGTATGTCAACATGACCCATATTCCGGGCTCTGTTTTGTGTCTGATCCAGAGTGGGCGGGGGTCTTCTGACCCGATTTGATCTGCAAATCTTGACCTTACGGACCTTTTAGCTCTGCAAGTGCCAAGTTCAAACCCTGGAAGCCAGTCAAGGCAACAGCTTTCATGACAGGTGTCTAAGCAAGACATATGAGGTTATTGAGCATAACGATAAACACGTTTCAAGACTATTCCGATGACACCATCTTGATCGGGTAGCCAGCTACGAAAACATAACAGCAGATTATGTTGGACCAGCTACCCAATAGTTCCCTCCCACCAGGCATATGACCATTTCCCGTTCCCCTCCAGCTTACAAGACCCCACTCCCATTATCCATCGCTGCCCCTTCCCAGAACCCCCAACACCACTTCTGTAGTTGTTGGTACCCGATTCACAAGCAGTAAATCTGTTCCCTCAGATTACCATGGACCGTACGTGTGACAGAACCCATCTCTAGACTAACAGCAACTATTTGCAAGCAGCGAGTATGGATTTTTCACCAGCATGTTTTCTGTATTCTGTTTTCTGTAAGCAAGTGTATTAAGCAAGTCTGCACAGAGAGACAAGCAGGCAAATGTGTGCTCAAGATGAAAATGAGTGGCTAGCATTACACCTGGCCAAAACCCACAGTCACTGTTCTAAACTGTTTACACTGCAAAACTAGACACGACAAGGGAATCAAGACCAAAATAGATTAAGGGCCCTGATCCAGCACTTGAGATGACCTGGCTTCACATCCCTGCTGATGCTGACGTTTTGGAGGGCTGCCTTCTCAGGAGCTCCCAGGGACGAGTTCAAATTCCTCAGGGAGTCTTTGGAAGGTCAGGATCAATTAACAAGAACATTTTCAACTTCCCATGTATTTCAAGACACGGGGATAACACCTGTAATTTTGGGATACACTCCTCTCTCCAAGACTTCCACAAAGGAGTCTTTTAGCAAAAGGCCGACTGAACTAGTTGCAAGGCAAGCTCTGGATCTTCCCACTGGCTTCTTCGGGGTTATTACGTTGGCTCTTTCCCAAACATCCAGCGTGGGACCAGACAGCAGATGTCTCCCAAAATAGGCCGCTAGTAATTCACATCATCGACCTCTTGCTGTTAGTATCTGTCCCAATGACCTTTGACTTGCCTACGGGTTTCGTCTTGTTTGTTTGTTTGTTTTCAAACTATGAAGTGGTTAGCCATTAAGGAAACACTGGGGTTCCCCATCTCGCCCCAGAAGTAAAGCAAGGGAGAACACACACAGGTAAGGGTCTTCCACACTTTGCTACACAGCTACATGCTACTGTGTGCGGCGGCAAGGCCCTTACGGCTAGCCAACCCTGCCGTCATCCTGGCACTAGCTTCTGAGATACAAACACAAAAAACTCAAGAATGGGGAAGAGGGAGTCAGGGATGGTCTTAAGCAGGGCCAATAGATCCCATGGTCCGGGCCCCGTGGTCAAAGGAAGGCCCCCTCAGGGAGGCCAGCACCGATGGTGTCAGGTCCGGCACTCCTGAGGCCCCAGGACAAACTATTTCTGCAGGGTCCTCTCACCGTCCTCAACTCTCAGGGTGACTATGTCCTGTGGGGGGCCAGAGCTGGCATTACCACAGGGCCCCGCTATGCTGGGGGCCCCTCCATGGCCCTCAATTTCACCCGGACAGGGTGTAGGGCCCCCCCTCTCTTCCAGCAGGGTCCCAAATACAACCACCTCTAGGGCCCCATAGAGGGTGCCCCCAATGGGGCAGGGCCATCGGGAAGGGGTCACCAGGAGTCCCAAATTTAATCTTCGCTGTGGCCCTGCAAATCCTAAGGCCAGCCCTGTAGGGGGGTGTACTGATGACTTTACTCAACCTATAATAATGAAGCCTAAACAACAGGCAACAGAAGGAAACAACTGTTCTGTGTGCTATGTAGGTCAAGTTATACCAGCTCTGCCGGACACATACACACACACATCATTTTCACTGTTGTTTTGGAAGGTACACCTACTGTCAAATTGGAGAGGGGTCATATTAATGTAGAACAGAATGTTGTGGATCACAAAATGCGCCGCCATTAACTGTGTACTTCCTGTTGTCTTGCCATTTGGAGAAGACGACCTTCTCCCTAGAGTTGGAACCGGTAGTAAGATAAATCTCACAGGGTTTTTTTTCTCCATATTTCAACCCAAACAATATTCAAACAAGATTCAAGCAACCGATTTTACACAAATTTTGGTAATTTGGTTTGGTTTATTTTGTTGGTTTTCACCAGGAACAATGGAAATTGGTGGGGTGAAAACTAACTGGGCAAAACAAACGAAACCAGGTAATTCATCGATGAGCGTTCGCTAATTGGTTTCTTCATTTTGGGTCGGATTGTTCAGATTCTACAGGCTTGGTCATTTTGGCAAGTACTCTTTCAGCTCTATCCACTACCATACGCAGCCTCCGAGGTCAGCTGGGAATGCCATCTTGCACTTACTATCTGCCCACCAGGTTTGCATGGCAACGGCACAGAGAGAGGCACTCTCAGTAGCTATGGAACTGCCTGTCTCTTGAGTTATCTAACTCCAAGCTTGCTCATCTTCTGGAGGCAATGCACGACTTTTTCATTTGGCTGGGCATGTGGCAAGCAAGGATAAAGTGTTTGAGGACATGGGGTTTTACATAGTTTTTTATCTAGGTCTGTTTATAATTTTCTGCGTTGTTACCTGTCCTGAGCCCTTGGGATAGGTCTGTTTATAATTTTCTGCGTTGTAACCTGTCCTGAGCCCTTGGGATAGGGAAGGATAATACATTCAAATAAATAAATAAACAAATAGAGGGATATATAGCAACCTTAAATCACATTAACTCAAGGCCACACCAAATTTAAAGCAGAGGCAGGAAATGGATTGAGGCCTTTACAGTCAACGTGGCGGTCTTTAACCACAAGACCTGATCATCTTCCTTGAGTCCAAAGCCTCCCATCCCATTAGAGGCCATCCAGAGTAACGTCAAGGAGGGAACCCCTACGTAGGTTTCCCATAAAGAGTAAGCCCCAATATACTTCAAACCCATGACAGAGGGTACAGGAATTGTTAGAGAGATAGCAGGTCATTGTATCCACACAACGAGCCATCGTAACTAAAGTCACAGAGTCACCAAGTTGGAAGGCACCTCTAGTCCAACCCCATTTGGATGCAGAATGATGACGTCTACAACATCGCCAACAGGTGGCTGCCTCCGGCCTCTTTTTTCTCCTCCAGTGGAGGAATGGCTACGACCCATTCCACTGCCGCACAGCTCTTGGTTTTCATTGCTATTGAACTGAAATCTTCCTTCTTGTAACCTGAGCCCATTGTTTCTAGACCTGCCCTCTAGCCATGCGGAACGGCGACTTGCCGTCCTCTTAGTGGCAACCCTTTAGATATTTGAAGGCTTCGGGTTGATTATGCAAGCATCTTCTCTTCGTTAGGCTAAACATAACCACTTCTTTCAACCTTTCCTCAAAAGACTTCCTTCCCAGATCCTTTCTCATCTTTGTCAGCCTCCTCAGAACCTGTTCCAATTTGTCGATGTCCTTCCTAAAATGAGACACCCAAAACTGGACGCAATACCCCAGGTCTGGCCAGTGCTGAAGAGAGTGAAATGATTGATTCTGCTGCCTTGGTTTAAAAACAAATTTGCTAAATCCTTGCGGCGCTCTTAAACCAGTGCAGAGAATCACAAAATGTCAGAGTTGGGAGTATAAACCTGGATTCGGGTCAATCCATGCTGGTTCACTAAGGGATTTATGGTCCTAGGGCCAGCAGCTCTGTTAAAGACTCCATTATACTGCTCTCTTTTTCTTCAAGCCACCCCCGCCCGAGATCTGACTACGGTTCACCCCTACCAAATCGGCTCCCCCTCTTCTCCCACTAAAATCTTAACTTCTCCCAGAGCTGGCTTGAGTTTTGCTTTTTTAAATCAAGAAAGCTCCCATACTCTCAAGGGCTCTCCCGCTCCTTACTAGGGGTGTGCAATTCGTTTTTGTTTCATTTCATGAACAATGGCTGTTAAAAGAGTAATTAAAAAACAAAGCCGACAGGTCATGGCAATGAAAATAGATGAAAACAAAGATAAAGAGCATCCATTTTCATTACCAACCTTTTTTTAAAAAAAAACCAAACACTGCGCCATGGTCCAAAAGGGCCACACAGAATGCACGCCCTTTCCCAAAATGGCAGCCATTCTACCTACGTGCAGCGGACATTTTCACATGCACAGACTAGCTGCTAGAACCATTCTGGAAAGGGGCTGCACAAGCACAGGATGGTCCGGCGGTAATTTTGCACATGCACAGTGATTTTTAATTAATTTTCAATTAAAAAAACAGAAATAATCCCCAAAACCATGAATATGAATGTTCTCCTTTATGAAACCCACCCGAAAACAAAGGGGGAGGTTGTAAGAAAAAACAAAACCAGTAATGAAAACGAATAGGGTGCTCGCGGCGCATCCTTACCTCTTATGTAATCAGTTGGTATTTTACAGCTTCAAAATACGGTTTTAGTCTAGATTTTTTTTAAAAAAAACAACAACCCAAAACACCCAAGAAAATGTGTTTCAATGCCTGCCAATAATTTCTAACTAGCAGCTCCTCTGAAATCACCTCTGTGCATCAGTTAGGCAAGGCGTCCAACTTTCTCACAAGTAGTTTACTATGCTGAACGGGCATAAAGAAAACCAATGTCAGAAAAACTGGCCCGCCACCATTGGAACAAACTTGTAATATATTCCCCGACTGCTACTAAAGTAACAGAAAGCCAGTATTTCTGCTAAAGGTAAGGCAGAGTCCTTGACGCCAACTTGGAAAAGAACGCTACTAAAAAAAAGAGAGAGATGTTAAGGGTGAAATCCTGGTTCCGATGATGTCCATGGAAGCTTTGTCGTCAATTTCAAGGAGTCTAACGGATGGCGAGTCTCAAACCCGGGGGCCAAACGAAGCCCACAGTAAGTTTTTATGTGGCCCTTTTCAAGTTCCCTGATCTAGAGAGAGAGAGAGAAGATTGGTGTTTAATGGCACAGTGGCCATCAGGCCATTTTGCACCAAACAGAAGCTGACGGTAAGGGAGCAGAGATGAGGGCAAGTGCACAAGGAGAGGAGACAGAGCCATGATCTACACCCTCATTTTCTTGAGCACATCCCTTAAGCGCCTTCACCCCCAAATTCTACACGGCCCTCGAAGCTTGTACTAACTGTCAAAGCACAGGTTCCCCACCCCTGGTCTAAGATGTTTCCCCAAGACAAAGATGCTGCACAAGCAACCTTTCTTTCCAACTCAGCCCAATCTCTGGCCCTCGGTCCAACAGATCGTACCATCTTCCTTCTTGGTCGCTCCCCTCTCACGGGCAGAGAGCGCACAAAGCCATGAAATGCCCTTGCTACATTAGATGGAGATAACGTAGTTCAGATGGTAGGATTTATTGGACCCAATGACTGTTGGGCCAATAACAGAGACCATCGGAAGTACACTGTCTCCAACTCTTCCATTTGGGACCAACATCTCTCTCGCTACATTATCACACACATTGGCCCGGGTGAATCCAAACACCCTTAAGTCAATTTTAAAAAGCTAGCTCGCTTCATATTGGACAATGGAGAAACCTACTTTTTTCAGGACGGGGTGGGGGGGGGGGGCCTTTCATGCTCAGTCAAAGGTTTATGGATGAAATCTTGGCTCAACTGAAGTGATGGCAAAACCTCCACTAATTTCAAAAGGCCCAGGATTTCACACAAACTGTACAGAGCCAACGTGACTCACACAACTGTATAGAGCCTCCCGCGACACAAGCTGGATTTGGACAGTTTAGCAGCAGGAACACAAAAGATAGATATCAGATTGTAAATCCCAAACTTAATCCCCCTCCCTCCCAAAGAGCAGGCATTTGGTTCTGCGTGGCACTCGCTCCGCAAGCCACTCCTGTCAGGACCAGGATTCAAACCAGTGGCCCCGACAGCTCAGACTAGCCCCACCGTGGCGCTCTGGCTGCTTTCTCCCTTCCTGGCTCCTTGCAGGCTGCTGGAGATCATGCCCCCACTTTCTCCGACTGGCCCCAGGACTGCTTATAAGGTCACCCAGTTCCTAAAGGAACCCCAGACTTCTGTCTAGTCCTCGCCTCCAGCCTTGCCTGCCCAAACCTGTTCTGTTCTTACTCCGATGCCCAGCCCATCCCTGTTGCTACCTACTTGTCTCAACCCAGCACCTACCCATGTCCCAGATGCCCTGGCCTCAGTTCACTGCCCCACTCAGCTGTCTAGCTGGGGTGTCAGGGACTAAACAATAAGGCAGCGGCGGTGGTGGTGGTGGCGGAGGCAGGCACAGTGACCTGACAGACAGAAAAAGAACAATACTGAAAACTGATCAGACACTATGAGGTAAAACCAGACGTTACATTGGCCCACTCTTGTCTGGGATCCACCAGCACATGTGTTCATGCATCACCAGATGCGGAACTGTTTCTGCCCCAGGGAGGGATGGTTGGCCCAGGACACGTCCCTGGAAAATCTCCACAGATGCATCCTGGGCCAGCCAAGCGGGCTTGCGAGTCTGTTTGTCCTGCCTATCCCAACCAAGGGACAGGGACCGCCATGGGCGTGTACCATGGCTGGTTGGCATAGCTGCACGACATGGGGAGGAGGGGGCTCAGGCCGGCCGCCTTCACCTTTGTTGCGGTCCCCCCATACCAGGGGCAGCGAGACATCTCTCCCAGTGGTCGGCGTGTTGTTCCATGCCGCTTGCTACCCCAGAGAGAGGTGTCCGTAGTTTTCTGCCGAGGAGCTACTGCATCACCTGCACGTTTGTTTTGACCCTCTATCTGCTGCTGGTTTAGAAGGATGTGGTGGCCTTTTCCAACAGCCAGGAATATAAATGACTTGAAAAAAACCAAGCAAGGCTTTAAGAAAAGGTTCTCTCTGAAAGATGTTAGCAGTCTCTCAGATCAACCAGAGAGAGCACATCTTCAGATCATTCTGCACCTCAATATATATATACTAAATAATTAGGACTACTGCTGTTTGGTCTGACCACAAGCAGCTTTACAGCATTTGTTTAAGATAAAGGTTTTCTCTTCCATCCCTCCTCCCTTTCCCTGTCCCGTCCTGCTCCCCTCAAAAATGTGTCATTTCACACATCCACAGTTATCAAATGAAAAAGCCTAAGGAGCTTGTTTTCTAGCGTAGGGAGGGAGAAAAGAGTTTCCAGCTTCTCCACCAAAACTATTTCTTTTCTGGTGACCCCTATCCAAAAGGTAGCTTTGCAGCAAAGTTCGCACGTTGCACAGCTCAAACTCGCAGCACCCATACCGATGGAAAAGAGTACAAAACCACCTCATCGGCAAGAAAAGAGATTAACCCACTCCCAATCGCAGAAGACTTAGGCACAAGTCTCAAACAACGTATTTTCCCACTACGATAAGATTGTCCCATTCATTCCCTCTTGCCAACTCATTACTGCCTCGTCCTGGCATCCTCCAAAAAATGTACTTGGCTGGGAAAGCCCAATACAAGGAAGCAACATTCAAAAAGCCAACGTCCGTTTCATCGGTGGCAATGATCTTGAGACTTCATGGTTCATGCTTTAATCAAGCAGCAAGCGGCAAACAAGAACCAATGAATGGAAGCTGAAGGAGAATGTATCCCAGTTAGGAATCAGACACACAACTGCAGCAATGAAGGCAATTACCCATTGGAACAGAGAGCCCAAAGAGGGTGCATCTTCCATCACCTGGATCGTCAAAGCCAAGACTAGATTCCCTTCTGGAAGGCATGCTTTGGGCAAATATAGTATACTATAGGGGACTCATACAGCAATCACTGGAAGAAAATTACATTAGCCTCAATACAGGAGATCGGCCTCAATTTCATGGTCTTGTCTAACCTTAAAACTTATTTATTTACTTATTTTTTTAAAAGTCCATACTTTAATAGACCCTCATCCAGGAATTCCAATTCCCCTTCGTAGGAAGTTTTGCAGCCAAGTATAAAACGAGGGAAATATATAGCAGTATCCCTTCCTTACCTATTCCTAGCATTAGTTCTGTTATTGGTTTGTACAGCTTTGGAAGCAAACCGCTGATGTCTGTTCTTCACCCCAATTTACTTTAAAGATCTTCCACGAAAGCCTATAATGGGGGGGGAGGGGGGGAAACAGCAGAAGGAAAAAGGCAGACGAGAAATCCCCACAGCAGGGAATTATTTTAATGACCCACACAAGACCAGGTCTAAGTCATGAGTAAATGCTGACAAAGTTGAAGTCACCCAGGGAGGGCAACTCCCGGTATTAAAGCTCGGGAGGAGGCATCACTTCAATGTGGTTTTGGTTTCTCTGTGAAGGTAGCAAATCTAAAGAGGTCAAGTATGCAGAGACTGCCAGAGCTTAGGTCAGACCCAGCCAAAGTGTTCCCAGAAAAGAGATTCACAACTCCAGCAAGTTCATGCAGCGCAGAAACAGCTGAGGAATGTCTGCATCTGCTACCCAAACCCCGGACCACAGTCAGACACTGCTCCTCACCCAGGGAACGCAGAAGGGGGTAGGAGCCTTATACCTGCCTATCTGTGTTGTAAAGGTGGATCGGGTTATGACTATCTTCCGCTTTATCCTTCTTGATCTCAGATCTGCCCAGGCCTTGTCATGGCTATACACCGGGTGGTCAGGCAGAGGCCTAGCTGTGCCTTTGAGCCGACTAGCCAAAAAGGGTGATTTCCCTTGCAAAAGAAACGTTCTCCTTTTAAGACTTTTACAGAGCCACGGTTTGTTTTGCAGGATAAACGCTACCCCAGTCAGTCTAGACGATTAAAGGCCATCACCGCACGCTTGGCTTTGTCATCAACGTGACAAGTTGCAAGATCAGGCCTGCAGGCCCGGAAATCCTTGAGGCGGCTAGTTTTGCCCAAAAGGTGTGTACAACACCTAGTTCGATGGCAGGCACGTCCCCAGTCAGAACCTATGGGAACTACAAGCTGCCAAAAAGCAAATGCTGAAAGACATGAATCCACAGAAAGAAGCAGGAAATCCAGAAAAGAGAAAGTCAATTATTTTGTTCTGGACATTTAGACTCCTAGGCTCATCTCCCCCTTTCTTTCCCTTGGTTTAAAGAGGACACTGCTGGAAGCAAAGCAGCCCCTCCCTCCAGTCCTTAACGTCTGTAACTTACTCAGTACTGTAGCTGGCAGGCTCCACCCCCCTCCTTCTCTCCCCCCAGAGTCCCAGTTTTGGAATGCCTGATGCTCAGCTGGAGACTGAAATTCGGGAAGGAAGTTAAAGACTCTGCAAAGTCCACTTCTTTGCAGCCCACTGTCTCTCCATGGAGAGGCTGCCGAAAAGGTCAGTCACTGGTAGTACATACAGTACGGTATTTTTCTCCCCTCCCACCAAACAGGACCACCCAGTACGATGGTCTCTGGGCTTCCACACAGTAGGGCTTTTGTGAGGATGCCAGCACCACCATTCAAAACGGCAACAAACAAGACTGCGCGATCCTCAGCTGTTTCTCCAGCACCGTTATGACCGCACAGAGGGGAAATGGACCTTCTACAGGATTCTTGAATAACCCGCAGTGACGCAGTACCTTGCAAATACAGAATTTAGAACGCATCTTGCAGGCGGATATACACACACACACACACACAGAAGGAGAAAGCAGCGAAGCAGTTTTCACACAGTGAACCTGCTCAGACGCCTCTATCCTGAAACCCAAAACCCTTTGGAAGAGTACATTTGTTGCGCCGGGGGGGGGGGGGGCGGGGAAGGAGAGAGAGATGCTATTGACGTGTAGAGAACAAGATCTTGAGGCATGTTTATCTGGGTAGCTTTAAAGGATGGTACTTTGGAGATGCTACTTCATGGATACTACTTATCTTATAAACCAAGGGTGGAGTATCCTCCCAGGGGCCACTTTGATCATAATTACAAGCTCCGGGGGCCACACAGAACTTGGGGGCAGGGACGCACTCAAGAAAACGAGAGCCCCAGATCATGGATGAGAGCCATGGATCTGTCCGCTATCCTTGTGTGCACGCCCTTGTGTCTGCTCCCTTATCCTGAACTCAGTTTTTCAGTGGCTGGAGGTAGGAACTGGATCCAAGAGCCAGATCTAGTAGAAGCTGGAAAGGGGTCACCTAATAACTTGCTGTGAGCCCTATTTGAACCCAGACTTATGGTTCCTCTCCCCTGTTCTATAAAAGGGTTGGATACGTTCTTGGAGGACAGGTGCAGTAATGGTTATTAGCCAAGTAACCTGACGTAACCTCTGAGCGTCAGGAGCTGGGAATGACCAGCGAGGAATGACAATCGCCCCATTGTCACCTGTTGGGGATTTCTCCAAAGCACCTGAGATTGGCCACTGGGCTCGATGGACCATTGGTCTGACCCTGCATGCCACTTCTTATGTTCTTACTTAACAGTAGTGCCCATACTTAACCAAAGCAGAGTGTGTGGCATTAATCTCTGCGCATAGAACTAACGAAACCTGCTCTAGTGAACTGTTTCCACTTATTACTAAAGCAACACCAGGTTTCGGCCCAGCATGAGTTTTCACAGAAGAAGTATAAGTCCGCAACAGTCAAAGCTTGTAATAATCGTTTCCAGTGGACCCTTCACTGTAATCATGCTACCAGATACTGCAACAATCTTTCCTGGTTTTGTCCAACAGGTCAAAAGAAACTATGCTCAGGATTTGTCGCCGTGACAAAAAGTCCAAAGCAGCAATTGGTGCTTGATGGGTTCTCACTCAAAAGAGCTACTGAAATCAGGCCCAAAATGCATGCTAGCGGACATAACGATAACCACGTGAAAATCCATCTTGTACTGAAATCGGTAACATCATCCCACACATGCAGCCAGCTGAGCAGATGTTTATGTTACTGCGTTAGGAGGAGACTATCGGGTATCTCCAACCAGTGGTTTTCAAGATAATATTCCCTTGGTGCAACACACCAGGTTGCAAGAGACAGCAGCTGGCTTCAGGCTGGCAAATATGGCGGCCAAGTCCAAAATAGAAACTGCTGGGAGCTGTGTGGGCAAAGCTTCAGTTCGAAGTGAATTCAACTGAGAAAACACCCCCTCCCTTTACAATCCAGTCCCTTCCTTTGCCTGCTGGTTGTTCTTTCTACGCCCACTCTGCCTCTAACCCCCACTCTCCAGAAACACCATGAAGATGTGCAGGAACTAGACTGACCCGTCAAGGTCCCTTCCCAAAATTCTAATGTCCCTATGGTCTCTGGATGACCAAAAAACAGTAGCAGGGCAGTGCCCATCTCTAGATGTGACAGCGGCTACGTGCTAGGGGAAGCTACTTCTCAGACGCCCAAGCAAAAGGCAAACAGAATATTAGGAATGATTCAGAAGGGGAAAGACAATAAAACAGAAAATATCATCATGCAATCTATGGTATGACTGTCCCTTGAACATTGTGTACAATCCTGGTCACCCCCATCTCAAAAAAGACCTAGTACAACTGGAAAAAGTACAGAAAAGGGGCAACAACAATGATCAAAGGTCTGAAACAGCTTCCGTACGAGGAGAGGTTGGGGCTCTTCAGCTTGGAGAACTGAGAGGGGATATGAAGGAAGTTTACGAAGTCAAGAGTGGTGTGGAACTAGTAAATAGGGAGTTGATGTTTACCCTCTCAAACAGCACTAGAACTAGGGAAAACGCCGCAGCAGATTTAAAACAAGGTATCTTTTCTACTCCATGCACAGTTAGCTTGTGGAACTTGGGCTAGAGCATGTGGCCCAGGAGCTGGGAAGGGCCATCAGGGAATGGATTGCCCCACTGGAACCTGTTGGGTACTCCTACAAAGCCCCCAAGAATGGGGGGGAAGCTGGGCTCAACGGACCATTGGGACGACCCAGCCTGGCATTTCCTATGTTCAATGAGAGAGCGGGGATGCATGTTTGCACAAATGGATGGAATGTTTGATGCTGGAAACGAGTCGTTAGCATTACGGCTTGTAACATCCCAACGAGGACTTTCCCAACTTTCTATCACAAAAACCAGAGTGTCAACAGCAACCAAGTTTGTTTAGTACAGGGTGGGGCGAAGCCTTGCCTTCTCCTACCAGCCCAGGAAAGAGGCCAATTTGTCAACCTTGACCCTTTGACCAAACATGTGTACATTTATTTACATTAAGAGAAAAGGTTTTGAAACACTGATAAGAACAACCCTGCGTCCTTCATGTATGCAACCGTGGCTGGCCTCTCCACTACCCCCACGGCCAGCTAACAAGAGGACCAGCGTTGCTTCATTTTGCATCAAGCTTTCTCTACCAAAAAAAAAAAAAGCGTCATCTAATTCCTAAGCGGGATCTTTTTTTTTTTAAAAAAAAATCCTTTCATTTCCAGCCACAAAATAATTACCACCCACCAGAAAAACACACCCACCCACGATGATATTTAAGATCTCCTTGGATCATGAAAACAGACTGGAACCTCCCTCAACATCATATTTCGAGGATTAATAGGAAACAGAACCTGGATGTCTAATAATAGTTCCTCACAGCGGCTTTTACAAAACAGCCATCGCACTTAAACCCAAGTTCACGGTGTCAGTGTTCTACGTCAGCTTCTCTCTTAGTTCAGCCATTTGGGGACATTTCTAAATGTTATAAATTGGCACATTTCCCTCTGGGATCACCTGTTTTTCTAAATGGCACCACTCGTAATATTGGGAAAGAATCCCAGGTCATCACCAGAAGAAGAAATCAGTTCTGCTCTAACTGCTCGAGAGAACCTGGTTTCTACCGGCCTGTACGTGAAGTCAAACCAATCACAGTTTGGAAGGCAAAACAAAACACCCCAAGCCTAGCTGAATCAAACCTCGGAGAGAGTTTTAACTTCATGCCAAGCTAATCCTATATTAAAATGTCCTCTGTCCAAAGGCAACATGCAGCAAGATTTACATTTTGTGGTCATGCACCCAGACATCTGGTGCAAAAGACCTGCTTTTTAAAATGAAAGCCCTAACAGTTTTTGGAAGGAATTTGGAGATTCAGAAAACATTCTAGCAAAGCCACCGGCTGAGAAGAACGGTTCAACCGAAGGGGAGGGGCGGAGAGCAAAAAAACCACCCCTCCAAAACCTATATTAAGCATTCCTGCCTACTAACTGCAGCTGTGACACGGCCCAAAGAGCTGAAGCTTGGACCAAGGATGAAGGGCCTATTTAGAAGAAAGAATCAGAATAAGGAATTTTGCCAGGTTTAAACCCTGATAAGTCTGGAATTCAGTCTGTCAGCTATCTTGTTATCCCCAGAGCTGCTGAAGTGTCTTTGGCTCTAACAAGGCATGACTCCTGCTTTGAGTAATGGAAATAAAGTATGTACGTTGAAACTATTCCGCATTCTTCGCTCCGTAGCTCAAGGAATACATCCGAGGAAAGCGCAGGGGACTTTTTGTACATTAGCAGAGGGCAGAAATCTTATTTTCTTCATGAAATCTAACCCAAGAAGGGAGAACACTTCAGCAGTTGTAAATGAAAAGGTTTGCAAGGAATTAGCCCAACGCACAACTCTTGCCGTCTGCTAGAAAAACAACCACCGTTTCAGATGCATAGATCCAGTTTGCTTGACAGTTCATAACCAGCATCGAATTAAACAAAGTTATCATCCACAGGAAACCCAGCCTCAAGTACAAATTACAGAGCTGTTAAAGTTTATCGGGCAAGGCATTGCCCGTAAGTGCTGTGTAATTATTCCTAAATCTTACAGGAAAGAATGTGAAGACTGTAAAGCTATAATTCACTAAACGAGGAGGAAATCTCATTTAGACTTTTGTGCATATTTTGCTACCCCCAAAATTAACCTTTACATGCCAGAGCTATTTCTTAGCTTCCTGCTAGGTTTTCAGACAGAACCTGAAAACAAGCATCCTTTGAAGTGAAAGGCCACGGATCCAACCGCCACTTACTCCAGAGTAGTCTCTGGGGCTGGATTACAGCTACAGAAATACTTAATAGATACTTTAAACACTGTCTGCTCATTATCTAAGGTCACTTTCTGACAAATGGATACTTCGATGTAGTTACTCTTTAAATCACTTCTGCTCCTGAATTGATCACACTACAAGAGCTCTCAGATATGTACCCCTGAACAATGAGCACACGCCCTTGAACTTTATACTTACTCCCTGTATCCCCCATGTGCGGCCCCACCTGTGCCGGGTTTACACAGCTCCAGCAGCTGCTGCGGCCCACAAACCGCCCGGTCCCCGCCATTCCCTCACACCATAGAGCTGTGGGCAGACCTCCCGATGCTCTAGGCTGCCACCCGCACCCCCAGGGCAACGCCCGGCCAAGAATGGAGCTTCAGCAGCCGTCCGCAAAGTAGATGGACCACAGCTCGACCCCACATTTGAGCAGCCTGCTCTGCTAGTGGCGCGCCAAGATGTTCCATAGCACCAGAAGCGGGGCTGGAGCAGAGCCTGGCGGTGGCTTGCCTTTAGACGGACGGGCCGCCCAGGTGTGAGGTGGAGCAGAGTTGTGGGTGCGTCCATCTAAATGCACCCACTGTCATGACTGCTGGAGGGTGGGTGGACACACAAAGTAACTTCATCATTTTGCCACTGAAGTGGAATAGTTACTTTGATTTAACTATGTCTGTCGTTACTTTGATTTAACGATGTTTGCCGGAACGTGTCCTCATTCATTTCAGATTGATCTGCTTGAAGCAGAGTGCTAGCAGAACAAGGAAGGAAAGGATGGGTGATGGCCCAGGGGCACTAGGCTGCCTATCTAGTCTACATGTAGGAGATCCGAGTCCAATTCCCAGTTTTGTTACAACTCTTGTATATCCTTGGGTAAGTCACGTAGGTCGGTTTCAATGGGACCACTCTGGAATAAGTGGTTTGGGAGTTACTGCCTCCGTCTCTCTGAGCTTCAGTTCCTCCTCTGGAAAACAGGGATTGTTAAAAGAGACCTACTTCTGTGATGCATCTTGGCTTAAGATTCAGTCATGGGTGCCAATTTCAGACAGAAAAAAATAAATATTTCCTCTCTTTACAGGAAAGATGGCCTTCAATTTAGTTACACGGGGGAAAGAAACCTGAAGAGAATCCAGTACGTTTATCCATCAATTTCCTCAGACAACCGTTCTTAAGAACTGGGAGAGAACAGGAAATCTTGGAGGCCCTCAACTTCCCCGCCGACCCCCTCAGCAGCAGAGCGCGGCCAGTTGGAGATCCTCTGGCAGCAAGCTCTCTCCGAACTCCTGAAACACCTAGCCCTATGGCTCCAGCTGCGGTGCTCTCCCTGTCACAGGGTGAACTGTACGTCCTGGGGGTGCTGCAAGGATCATTACGTTAAAGATTGTGAGTCCTCAGACATTTCGGCAACGGGGCCACAGAATAAAGATAAGATAGCTGATGCAATCGGAGGGAAAATCTGACATCTAAGAAGAGCTCCAGCTGCCATAAGATTGCAGCATGCTAATGCTGTCATGGTACCCTCCTTGGGTTTCAGCTCTCTGGAGAAGCTAGTTCCTCTAGCAAACTAGTGCATGGATGCATGAGGCAGATTGGGACTTTCCCAAAAGGAGCTTTTAAGGAAGCAGAAGGCTGAATTATTTATTTACCTATTTAGATTAAGCCGCACTTCCCTGAAGTGCTCTGGGCAGTTTACAACATAAAATACGTATAAAACAGGGCCCCGAGCCAAATACGGGTCCGTGATTCGTGGATTTACTGCAGAATCAATCTTCTCCCAGCTCAAAATTTCCAGCTTGTGCTGGGGAGACGCAGGGCAGGAGATTCCACCGGGTGGGGGGGGAATGATGAAATTCTTGGGGCTCCTCCGCATAGGCCAGGCTGCGTTGGGTGAGGGGGGCTGCCAGGGCATCAGCAGCTCCATTCAGCGCTCTTCAGCCGGCTCCTTCTGGCCACTTCCTAGCCCCTGGAGAGCGCTGGGAGGAGCTGCCACCGCTGCCAGGTGAGCTGATTTGCCAGGGTTGGGGGGGGGGGGGGCAAGCCCTGGCAGCCCTCCACTCTCACCCAACGCAGCCTGGCCTACAGGGAGGAGCCCCTGCACTGCATTTGCCAGGCTGGGCAGAAGCAGGGAGGAGAGGCAAGCCCTGGCAGCCCCACCCACCCACACAACGCAACCCGGCTCAGCGTGGTGAGGGATGAGGTGGAGGACAGAGACCCACAGAATCGGGCCCTGAGCCTCCCAGACTTGCAGAAGAATCGGAGCCCTTCCTATAAAAAAAACACGTAGACAAAAATAAAACAGTAAACATAGGAACTATATAAAATTCCCATTAAAACCAGTACCTTATCCCCAGCTGCTAAATGCCTGACCAAATAAATAGGTCTTCCATTGCCCTCTGGAAAGTGCTCCAGCTCGGGCAGTGGTCATTTTGTGTCGTTTAAGGCAGTGGTTCTCAAAAGATTTTAGGCCAGACTGCCCCCACCCAGCCACAGAGAGAGACAAACATTTTTAGTCGCTCTCCTTCCCCTACTCTTTTCTGCTTTCTCTTTCATTCCCCTGCCCACGCTCATCTCCCCACACAACCCTGTTGCAGCTAGCACCTTAACTCCCCTCCCTCAAAGGATCTGACCTGGGGAGACTGCTGATTGGGCACTTACTTCAAGAACATGAATTTTGACAGGGGTCTGTAACCCTGGTTAATATGCTTCAGTAAAGATGTCTGCAGTAGGTATTTGTAATTATTACTACCCTCCTGAACCCTCTCAGTTCCTCCCCAAGATACATTCTGCCCCCTACCCCAAAACACCAGTGATTTAAGGGATAATAGATCCCCATCACTCACTCCCACCTTCTGCCTGTCCGGGGCTTTGGTACGACCATCCCGGCTCCTAGCAATTCATGGTCCTACACTCCATGAGATCTTGTGTCTCATCTTCACACACGGCTCTAACCTTTCACTGGTTCATCTCATTTGGCCAGTCCTTCCTGAGGCAGGCAGCCATTAACCTAAAACGGACATCGTTGAGCTGTTCCAAATATTTATGTAAATAATCATTTAAAGCCTAAGAGAAAAGGCATGGATTGGTTACAGTGCAGTTACAGCAGCTTACAAACTGGTATTTAAATACTTTCAGTGTTTCATCTACTCTCCCAACAACTTGCATTGTGCTAGCAGCCACCACATCCCCAATGATTTACCTCAGCCCCAGTCATAGCAGAGAACATCTTGAGAGAAACCCCTGCTCCCATAGACTGACACCCTCCTCTTTTGGGATCCCAACAGCACAAAATAAAGTTGTTTTCAACCACCACCCCCACCCCACACACAACAATGCTTTTCCTCTCCCAAGCACTTCACAACTCAAAGTTGTTTTTCTTTGCTTCAAAAGATGACAGCAACAGCAGAAGGTAGAAGCCATTTTTAGAGACTGATGGAATTTCCACTTAGTGAATTTCACAAATTCGGAAAGGGGCCATTGTGGGTAAAACCAAAAGTGACAGAAACCCTGGTTGGGACAGGCCACCGCCACACCGCTCACATGGCCAGGGTCAGATTGGGGAACCAACAACATGTGACCCCAGCCAGGGAGCCATCCCGACATATGCCCTAACCCACTGTGACCTGATTTGCCCCAAACTGACCCTGGTGGGAGGGAGGGCGGTAGCCCCACGTGGTGACTTTAGCACTTTGCCAAGCAGCAGCCCAGGCTAGATGCCAACACGCCCAGAGGCAAACATGACCGTGACCCGCAGCCAACAGCAGGACAAAGCTGGCCAGAGCAGGTCACGGTCACGTCTGATTTTACCCTAGGATGATCACAGTCCGACCTGTACAACACAGAACGTAGGAACTGATTCAACAGTTTAAGCATCAATCCCAGAATCTCTGTCTGAGCGATAATACACCCTTTCTGGAAATTTCCAATCTTGGATCAGAGTCTTGAAATGACAGAGAATCCAGCGAACCCCTCAAGTTCACCTTGTTTCTCACCTGGTTTTATCTAGCTTCAGTTTGCACCCATTGGATCTTGCGAATCCTTTGCCTGCTAAATAAAAAGAGCCGTCTGCCATGTCAGATCTCCTTCCCATTTAGAATAAGTCACCTCTAGATAAAAATCACCTCTTCTTGTCCTGAATAGTTAAGAGGCAAGAATGTGACCCCAAAAGGAACAACAATAGTTTTCCTTACAAGTGTATCATGGGACTAAAATTTAAATCAAGTTAAGTTTTTCCCCCATACCATCTTCCACTGAAAAGCCTACCAGTTCCAGTATGCAGATGCTAATTACCAGCATTTACTTGTAGTAAAGTCCACTCTTCAGACTTATGCATATGCCAACTCCCCACACAAGCAGTGTCTCAAGGCCAGTTTGCAATAATTAATGAAACAGCCTCATCTAGACAAACACTACCCATGATGTATGTTAACTGTCAAAGATCAGAGCTTCTGAAATTATAGAGATCGGTGCTAATTTCCAGGCCTTCCTCCTTCATGCTAATGACATTGCTTAGTGGATTCCCTCTCACTTGACAGTAGCTGGAACTAAGTTTATTATACAAGGATTGAAAGAAGTTACTTCATGCTGAGCTCCACCCAACACACTCTTATTCTGCGCGGCAGCAACCGGATCGTTTAAGCAATATAAAGAGAAGAATTTAACTTCCTTTCCTAATAAACTAATGTCTTAAGTGTGAGCTTAGTCCAAGAGGGCTAAGGCATTGGCTACGAATGCTAGCTAGGACAATCACAGCTAGTAGGTAATGAATGCAATCCTGAAAGCACTTCTAATAAAAATATAGCCATAGACATGCATAAATGACTGAACAAACACTGGACCTAAGAACGGAAGAAATGACATACTTGGTCAGATCGATGGTCCATCCAGCCCAGAATCCCGTCTCTCTGACAATGACCGCCATCACTCGTTCCAGAGGAGCACACAACAGGTCAAAACAGAGTGATCCAATCCCCGCTATTTACACCCACTTCCCAACAGTCAGAGGTTACATTCCCCCAACTGCGTCGGCTAATGGCCATTCAACGACCTATCCTCTAAAAATCGATCCAGCCCTTTTTTAAACCCCGTTACACTATTGACCGTAACATCCTCCTCTTGCAGCATGTTCCTCAAGAGTGAATTCCAAATTAAAACAGATCTTGTGAACCCTGCAAAGCAATTAAAAATTACTATGTATTTACTAAGAGAATCTTCCTCACTATTTGTTCCGTTGTGCGGCTACTATGGAGATCTGTAATAAAACATTGAAACTTCAAGTCATATTGGGATATGGCATCAAAAAATTCCTTTTTGCTGGCAAATCCTCTTGATCATATCAACTTGAAGGTCGTACATTATGCCCATGTGTTAGTTGCCTGTAGACGTCATCACCAGGGGACTAGTAGTGTTTTTCCCGGTTGACAATTTTGAGAAATTTGTGCTTGACATCAGGAAATTGTTTCTGAGACTGTTTAAAATTTATTATTGTTAAAAGTACTCTTTTTTAAAGAGCTGGCGTAGGATTGATATGCTTTGTTTTATTTTTCTGTGTTGAGACCTATGGTCATAACAATAAACTTATTACCTACCATTTATGTATTTACTACTGGGTCATTGACGGAAATACTACAGAAGCATTTTTTCACTGAGAAAAAGGAAGAGAAAAAATCAAGGTTTTTTCATCCCATCCATCCATCCTTCCAACCGACCTACACACTGAAATCAGGGGGGAATTTCAATTAAAAAGTCAACGGTATATGGGCTGCTTCTTACTTGTGCATTGGGCATCTGCCAGTTGCATATGGCATGAGCAACTCCCCTCTTTCCTAATGGAGGAGCAGATCCATCAAGGACTACATAGTAGGCAAACGCTCTCACTGGGATCGGTCCCATGCCCCACACGCAAACTGCACGCATACCCATTGAGAGAGCACTGTATCACAAGCGGGACCCATGCAGATCCCACTTGGGAATGTGGCCAATGACTACAACCACTTCAGTTGCCATTGCCTTAGAAGCAAATGAGCATGAGCCACCACGACTTAAGTTGCCCTACACAAAACCCTAAGGAAATGGGAACTATTGATACTGGTACACCTTGAGACAGTTGGTCTAATTATCAGAAATTCAAACTTAAGACGTTCGAAATAAGTTGTTTTTCCATTTCCTGTGCTCTCTTCATTTCAACATGTGTACAAGCACACTCGCTGACAATTCCTTGTCTGCTTCTCCCTCCACCATGGCAACAAGTGTCTTTATGGAACCGGCTTGACTCATGCAGCCTTTAAAAAGTCCATGTGTCCTCATGAAGTCTGCACCGTACACTTGATTCCCCCTCAAACAAAAGACACCTTCCAAGAAAGCTTACTTCATCATGAAGCAATAACTAAGCAGGACACAAGCCTTAGACCGAATCATTCTTTACTTAGAAATAACATGTAAAACACACATGCTAAATCGTATTTACCTAAATCAAATCTTCTAGAAGGAGAGTCTTGATTTGAAGGCCACCAGCGATGACTCTTCCAGTTGTTACTTGTGAAAATTACCTAACAGCACATTCCACAAGCACTAAAACCATATTAACTACTTCAATGTAGTTAAATCAAAGTAACTAATCCACTTCAGTATTGTTCTCACTGCAGTCATAAACCGATGTAAATACTTCCCAATCTCCCCCTTATGGCAAACCTCCCAACAGTCCCTATTCAGGCGGGACAGTCCCTCTTGGGGGCTGAATTCCACTGTCCCTCGTTCAGGGGCCAAAGTCCTTCTTCAAGGAGAGAAAAGCATCCAGGCCTCAGGCCCCTTTTCCTGGTTGCCTCACAGGAAAAGACCTTGAGGGGACAATGGGGAAAAGACAGAATGACAAGGAACTAGGTAGAACGAAAAGCAGAAGAGATTTGATTCCTCTTTATGCATTTGCAACATTGGGAGACAGATGGACGTGTGAGGGGGTGGAGCTTATTCATGGAGGGGCAGGGCTTACCAGCTGAGGGGGCAGGGTTTCCCCACCAGCTGCTCAAAATGTCGAGAGACATGTAACGGTCATGACAAACCATGTTACCACACTCTTTTTTTTTTTACTTTGAAGCAAAGGGTTCACACTCCAGTCACTTAATAGTAAAAAGCAAAGGTTTGATTTCTTGGGAGCACACACTTTCTCATCCTATTCCTGAATACTTCTGCTTAGGGCTCTGTATGCGTGAACGGTAAAGAAAGACACAGCTACTTCAAAGCATCCGCTCGCTGGAAAGTGGCCTAGGTTAAACAAACCATAGCATGTCTTACCTGATTCACCTCAACACAGACAGAACGGTCTACTCCAGGCGGGGATCATCCACCCAAAATATTGTAGACTTTAAGCTAGAGGACCACCTTGTGGTAATCTAATCTCCTGCCCCAGATAATATCACCCATTGACTTTTGCATCCAACCTAATAAACTGCAGCTAAAAGGGAAATTTCCATCACATTAGTTTGGTTTTGGTGAAGCCAGGCAGGATTCCGCGATGAAAGCAGCCTCCAAACTGAACTATGTAGAGTGGCAGGATCTCCATGCAAGCTACAGAATGCTCAAGTTGCCCAAAGCTGCCATCCGACAGGAAAGGCACACTGCGATGGGATAATGGAGAGGTATTTTTTTATTTCCCTGACTAGCCTGATGGATGGGAGGGCTATTTCCAAAACTGCAGAACCTGCCTGCAAAACGTGCTTCCTCGAATAGCAATAATTCCCCTGAAGATGATCTGCATTTGCAGACCAAGATGTTAGGCTCGGAACAAATTTCACTTTTCCTGGTAAGGCATTTAACCATAAAATCCTGTGCTCGCAACTCTCCGAGGGAACATTATGAAATTATAGCATATAAAATGAACACCCATTTTAAAGAACAAAGGTCATTGTGGCTATGAATATTGCACTGTCTGGTTTTCTACTCAGCCTTTGCTTAGTTTATGATTAATTATTTCGTATAGGGTTTAAAATTCCTTTACCTCCGTGATCATAAAACACCTCGCCTCCATTGAGGCCCTTCCAGTATAACAAACACCACAGCAACTGTTAAAGAATTTGCATTTATAAACTTCAAGAGGGGGGGGGGGGAAGCACTATATTTTTCATTAATCAAATGAATTAAGCTTGGCTGCAAAGGATAAATTCTTTTAACAATGCTCTGTCTAAACAGACATTCTTTAATCTTCCAGGGTAAACCTATATTTATAAAAAAACAAACAAAAAAAACCCCTTCTAGTAAAAAGAACATTTCTGGCCAATTGGTTATAAAAGACATTCAAAACAAGATTCTCATGATTTTAGGAGCAGAGAGATTACATTCCAGTCTCGCTGAAAAGAATCCTGGCGCAGTCTTTTTATTCCAAGAATGTTGAATCAAAACAGGCGTTACTATTTATTTTAAACATTTTAAACAAAAAATAAGCCCACAAAGACACTTGCTGCAATCCCAAACCTCCCGTGCGCAGGATCCACGCAGGACACAACGTCCCACAACGGGCGCGCAAGGGGCTTGGGATGGGCCCCAGCATCGGGCCGCGAAACATTGATATTAAAATTCACGTAAATCTCTTACGACATTTACATGGATTTTAATATAAACGTTTCACAAAACCCTCCTGCCACAGCAGCTCGGGGCGGCTCACGTGTGGTTTAAAACTTCCATCATCAAAATCCGTAACATCAAGCTTTTCATATCAAGCTGTTGAACCCCACCAGGTAACTGCCGCCAACCTATCATTTCTTCCAAGCTAGATTACTCTTGTCGGCAAAGCCTTTTAAACCCTAAGCTATTTGGAGCTGGGCTGTTCTTCTCTCAAGAGAATATGAAGTCGGTTTCATTTAAAACAAAACAAAAAAAATCCTCAAGAATGCCACACACAGCCATGCTTTGACGTTTTAATTAAAATTGGATGGAAACCTCCTCTCTTTAGATGATTCTTTTAGAACCCTTGCAAACTACAGATCCCACAATGCACTGTGCACCTAGAGTGGAAGTTCTCATTGCAGTCCTTTCCAAACCAAGACAAAAAAAAGTACTTCCGCCTTACTGTTTCAACAGGAAATTCTGGAACCCCAGCTTCCCATGTCAATTCAGGATGCTAAATAATGCTGAGATTTGGGGATTTCATGTGGCAAGGAAAACCCCTCTCTAGACCAGCTCTAAAAGCCTTCTCACCCATAACCCTCCTATCTGCTCCAATGACTCCCTTTCATTATTTGCAAGGTTTCCTGTCTTTGGGTCTTAGACACATCCCAAGATCCCCTGCCATGTGGAGTTGAAATGAGCACCCACAAAAGTGGGTATTCCGGTTGGATTTGCAATACACAAAGCAGTTTTCAACCAGGTACCCAAAATACCGATAATTGGTATACCAAAATACCAGCAACTGATATACTGAAATACCAATTTCATCACAGAATTCAGGAATTTTTCCGGTATAAATTTCAGGTTTTCGGGTACCTGAAAAACCGGTAACTGGAATTTCAATTTTTCAAGTGCTCAAACAGTATTCAGATACTGATTCCAATACCAGAAATGGTACCCTAAAATGCAGGTATTACCCCTAAATCAGGTACCCTTCTCAACTGTACTAGTATGTTTAAAGCATTATGGCAAAAATCCATGCTAGATCTGCAGGACCATCCATCATCTAAACACTCAACACAGCTCAGCCTACGGAGAACAGTTATCAGGGGTTACAACAGGTTGGACTGGGTACTGGGAGCAAACAGCACAGTGGCAACAAAAGCCATATTGCACCAAAAAAAGATAACAGGAGGGGGAAATACAGAAGGAGCCGACAACTGAGGAGTACCGTGCGAAGAATGGTGCTTTATGCATACTTTGTTTGCATTGGCTTCCCCAAGAGGTACAATCCCCCACCTTTGGAACAGCTGCCTTGTACCTTGAGTACATTAGAGTCTATTCAGTGACACATGACCAATCGCCACCTCGTACACAAGAGGTTGACATCATGTTCATGGAGCTTACACAACAAAACCACAAAAAGGAAGTTTGCAGAACTACATTCAAATCTATAATACTAGGGAACCAATGTGTTTTGCTGCGGATCGGCATTCCACAAGGCGATGCTCTTTAGAGAGTGGCTACCAGTGTTGGTCCCAAATACAAGAAAGATGAGACAAAGCAATTAAGACGATACTTTTCATAGGACCAACTTCTGTCTCAGAGTGTGCATAAGCATTCGGACTACACAGAGTAACAGATACAAGACAAAAGAATTAGGTAATAATTGATGCCATTGGGTGGAAACACATGGTAGCAGCCCGATCCAGCCCAGGGAGGAAAACCGTGGTAGACAGTCCAGGGCGCTGTACAAATATCTCTGCGGACAGGGCACAGTCCTGCCACCCGAACATCCCAAGGCAGGGTGGGAAGTACCACAAATATCTGGCTGGCCAACCCTGCCCCTGCGCTGTGTCCAGCGCCTCATCCCCCACCATGATGGGCAGTCATGGCAGGCAATAACCAGCCCTGACGGAAACATATGTGATAGCCCGCCGTGGTCTACTTTGGCCTGTTGGGCAGGCTTTAGCCCAGGATGTGTCCTCGGACTTGTCCTCGGAGCGGACCTTGGAGCTATGACCATCTGGTGGCACCTGCACACACGTGCCAAAGCACGCGTCCGGGTCAAAGCAGGCCACAGTGCGCTATTGTCATATCTCTTTTTACCCATTATTTCAGTGCCCAAAGAAATGAGACATGGCTAAGAAGCTCACATTTCTAGGCAATCATGGAACTACAAAGAGTTCCAGGGAAAACACTTCACCCCACCTTAACTTACCTAGAAACTGTCCTTTCAAAAGGCCTGCCAGTTATTGTTCTTCTTAGAATCCAAGTTGCTAGGAGTACTTTCAAAAGTTAACCTCTGAAGTATGGTTACGCCGCTGACTGTATAAACCTCAAAGACTCGTTTCTGAACACAACTGTTAATCCTGCATGTAAAAGAGAGAGGGGAAGAGGGACCATTCCAACCCAGCTATGCCCCTGGAGTGTATTCCCTCATCTAAAAATAATAAAGCACACTTCCAAACACGGTCAAAACCCAACACAACGAACCCACCATGAAGTTTATTCTTTCTGGTGTGCAAATTCAGCAACAGCTAAAGCTCACGTCAAAAGAGCTCTGTCCAAGCTGGAGTAAGAGGTATTTTTCTTGTTTGGGGAGGGGACTGGAATGATTTTTTGTTTGTTTGTTTGCTTTAAAATGGGGGCAAAAAATTCTTACAACGCATTCTTCATTCCCCCCCTCCCCCCCCAAGTGCATGGAAATTCTAATTTCTTTCTTCAATTTCCCCCCTCCTCTCCCTCCAACTGTTGTATGTCTCTGCTGGGGGGTGGGGGGTGCAGGGACTTGTCCACTTTGAGAGCCAGAGCGTTTAGGTCAACCTCAATTTGTTATGCTACAACAGAGACTTCCAGTCCGTTGTGACCCCAAGTGAGAACAACAGCAACAACAAAAAAGCTAAAAAGAAACCTTGTTCCACTCTGAAAATCTGAGCTCATCATCTAACCAGTTTCATGCATCTAGCACAGCTGTTTAAAACTTTGTGCCTGAGATCCCCTCCCCCCCCACTTCAATTTTCAGACTTAAAATATAATCCAGGAATGATGCACAAAGAATATCAAATATCATTCAGGACTGTATCCTCATCTACAGATGTGCTGACCACACTTGGAGTTGTGACTCCCACTCTGGGAGCCTCTGTTGTAGCATAACAAGTTGAGGTTTTCCTAGACACACTGGCTCTCAAACTGAACAAGTCCCCTTGCCCCCAGCAGGGACATACAACATTTGGAGGAAGACCGGGGGAGGGCGGGGGGAAATCAAAGAAAGAAATTATAATTACTATGCACTTCCTTCATGTATGGCGAGGTTGGCCAAGAGGCAGATTGTGATCAGATCACAATGGGGAGGAAGGAAGCCCAACCTCTCAGCAGTCCCCTCTGAGAAGAGGAACAGGAGAGGTGCCCCGGGCAGTGTCTCTGGGGAGAAAAGGGGCTAGGATTGCTCCTCCAGTGCAGCAAGCAAGGCTCTCTAAAGGGGACTGTTCTTCACCACTCCCGAGACCAGTTGCTGACGTGCCCAAGAGCTGGGGACCAACAAGAAGGGTCCTGGACGGTAGCTTTTGAACCAGTGAGAGGAGTCCTGGTAGACCACCTGATTTCGGCACCTGGATCAAGTGGATTGCACACGCCATAATCTGACCACCCTGATGGATGGTCTATGCACTCATCCGTTTATTTATTTTTCCTACCGCCACAACGCACTCGTGCTGGAACGCCCTAGGTTCTAAGAGACCTCCTACCACAATTAACCTGGAGGCTCCCTCCCCAGACACAGGGCAGATGTATTCATTAATTTGCCCTTTTGCTATTAAGAACCCCTCTCTCTAAGGAACAAAACTTACAAACGGTTTAGCTTCCCGGAGGTCTGTTATACGGAGGATCTGCTTACTCTAGATGTACGGAGGAGGAGCATCAAGTCCCACAAACAAAGGAGAGGGGACATGGTCTACTAGAGTCAGTCAGTCTTGATGGCTTAAATGAGAGTGGAAGCAATGAAGAACGTAGCACGTCCCTTCCAAAGTTCATCTCTCTCACCATTGCTGATCAGTATCTTGTTTCCACTTGTAAAGCAGGAATCAAGGTGCAAGCTAACCTATAGCAGTCCACCCCCTAGGGACAAAGAGGCAGTTCAAACTTCGTGTTCCTTTCAAACCTTGGCTCAGAGGTTCCCAAACCAGACTTGGTGACCCCACATGGGACCAAGCTATCTGCAGTTGGAATCACACGTTTGACTGATGCTCTGTACACTTTGTGTGTTTTTTACTGCCTGGGGTCACGGGGATATACCAAAGACTCAAAATGAAGCCACATAAGCAAAAGATTTGGGAACCGCTTTCCTAACTTCTCGGCTAACGTTGGTCAACAGCAACGGTGACCGCTTTCTGGTTTTCCTGAGCTACATAGACCAGCAGCTCATTCGTTGTAAGGCACAAGAGATTTACTTCAGAAGAGATTTACTACATCTTTCATACCAGCCATAATTTAAGAACATAAAAGTGCTATACTGGGTCAAGACCAATGGTCCATCAAGCCCAGCATCCTGTCTCGGTGAGAGCGGCCAATCTCAGTCGCTTGGGAGAAGTGCCCAACAGGTAATAATGGATCAATCTGTTCGCTGTTGTTCACTCCCAATTCCCGACAGTCAGAGGTTATGTCCCCAACCTATTTGTCCAATAGCCGTTAATGGACCTACCCTCCAAGAATGTATCCAAAACTTGGTATGAAAGAAGAGCATAAGAGCATGACCCTTCCCGACTTGTCGGCAAGAGTAGGAAGTTGTCTCTTACCTAGATGTTCCCTGGTTCCATCTTTTCTGTTAGCCTAATACATTTGCACAGGGGTAGAGAACCTTGACCCATGAGCCAAATGTTGTTCATCAACAACAACAACAACAACAACAAATGTCCCCTTTTCAATTCCTGGCCCTGGTCTGTGGATCCAGTCTTTACATTCAAGCACTGAAAGAGTGAGTTCAGGGGAACGGAGTGGAAATGAGAGCATGGACTCAAGAACAGGGGATGGACCCATGATCTGGACCCTCCACTTCTTTCCCCATTTTGACTCCAACTCCTATGTCCTATGTGGCCTGCAGAATGTGTATTAATTTTCAAAATGGCCAAGGACAGGGGAAATGTTCCTCACCCCAGACCTAAAAATTCCTCCCTCCCAATCAGGCTGATGAAGAAGAGAAGATGCTCTTTCCTTCAGCCCTCTGGAACCTATTGGTTTACACCCCAGGGGCAGGGATATGGTCTATCCCAACCCATGTCACCCGACTGACAGGACAGGAAAATAGTCTCTGTAGCCCCTTCTTCCAATATTCCTCTCCACCACACTTGGATTTTTCCAGTGGTGCTTTCACCCGTTATTCCTAGCGTCCTCAAGGAGTAGAACAACAATGGGGTGTCTCCACACAAACAGCGTGGCCCCATGGTGTGCAAGGGCAACTGCCACACTGCGGGGCAAGCACGGGGAGTAGGGCACACGAGCAGCCCCACTCCCCCCCGTCGCAAGGAAGCTCGGCAGCTGGGTTGCTCTTGGAGCTCCCGCCACAGCCAGGCTCTGCCCCGCCTCCTTTCCCTGGCCAGACCGAGATCTCACCCGCAGCCATGACATGGTTGTGTGCAACGGCCAACGGCACCCGCCACTCAGCAGTGCTCCCCACGTGGCAGGGCAAGCACGGCCGGGCACCACGAGTTGCCCCACTCGGGCAACTGGGATACAGCTGCTCCACGACGCGTCCTCGGAATTTTTTCCGAGGACACATCGCATAGCAGCCAGCTGCTCCCCCGACTCCAGGGCAGGGGGAACATCTGGCAGGCGTGGCCTGGCTGCCCAGAGTAGGGTAAGACTCCTCAAAGTCTCGTGCGGCTCCACCCACTGGCGTTCTTGACCTCATCGCCTCCCTTAAACTCATCGATTCGCCCTATACCGGTGACACTGCAGTGCTAGCCCCTTCCTTTTCCCAAAAGCCAACACAATCGCTTCCACTGAAGCACTGTGGGAAAAGAAGAGTCCTGGGATCTCGATGCTGCTTCCAAACATGTTTCTACCCCCATATGCTCTGTATTTAGTCCGTGTGCTGACCTGGCTCCGGATCACCACATGCAGCAAGTTATAAAAATGTTGGCATCATAAAACCCCAGAAAATCTCCCTGAAATCACAATCGTAAAAGCTTATTAAATAATATTAAAAACTTCTTTTTTATATATATAAAAAAAAACAAGTGTGGTTTAGGCCTCCCGACCCCTTAACATGCATCTATTCCGTTTTAGTTTTATTTCTTAAAAAAAGAAAAGCTCCACATCTAAGGAAACTTCAGATAATGAAGGCAATTTTAACAATAGATAGATAATAATCTGGCTAGAAATTGTATGGAATGGAAGGACTGCTTATTCTGGCATCAAAAACAATACTTTCTGTGAAGCTACTGCCAAGGAAAAGGATACTCCCCCTCAGACTGGACCATGGCAAGCGGTTACTGTTAACCACATGCTTAACACGGCAGTTTGCCGGGACAGAATGCTCTGCTGTAGTCTGACAAAACACTCATCTCAGAGCTTAACCAAGAGAAAGGATAGCTCAACAGAAAGGAGCTAGTCAGAGCCTTGCACTTTCTCTAGATGACTAACTCTTACATCAAAGTCCATATGTCGCCAGTGAGTGGCCTGCAGATTTCTACTTCTACTGGGCCTTGCTTCCAACTTCATTAAAGCAGCTACCAATTCACTTTCCCCCGTAATAACTTTCTCTGTATGCCACAAGGATTGTTACCACTTACGAGGGAGATGTCTTCTCCTTATTAGCATGTGCGATCCACATTTTGCAATGGAAACGCGAAATCCCCTGCTCCTATTCAATAGGGAAGATCAGAAGTGACAATTGTAGCCCCATCCACATGCAAGGCAGCTGCTGCAGGAGCAGACAAGACCTGGATCCAGTTACGCCCAAACTTTTAAGAAGGCGGGAGCTAACGTTGCACAAGCTGGAGGGGGCATTAATGCAAAATTGAAATCACATCTAGGATAAGAGTCATTCATATCAGGAATGGGTTGCGACAAATGGCAACAGCGCTATATTTTGAAGATGCCAGACAGCTCTCGAGCCTGCCAGAATTCCAACAATAGGATCCCAGGAACATAGAGCTGAGAGAGATTTCTAGAGTCCAGAGCTAGAATTTTCCCAATGCTAAACAAGTCTCTTTAAAAAAAACTTCCAATGACAGGCTCTCCACAACCACCCTTGGTTACTTTTTCCATTGCCCAATCATCGCCATCAGAATGCTTTTCCTAATATTTATTCTAAATCTTCCTGCCGGCAACTTACGTCCATTACTTCAAGTTGCACTCTCCGTAGCCAAGATGAACTACTGATCCTCTTTACAAAACAATCTGCCATTACACCCCCCATCCTGCTCTTCTCGACATTAAACACACCCAGTTCTTCCAACGTTTGCAGACACACCTTGGTTCCTAAAGCCTAGTTCAGAGACGGTCAAGAGGCAGAACATGAGAAGTGCCCTATTGGGTTAGACCAATAGTCCATCCAACCCGCCATCCGGTCTCCAACAGCGGTCATTCTTGGTCGCTTCAGAGAAGTCCCCAACAGGTCATAATGGGATAATCCATTCCCTGTTGTTCACTCCCAGCTCCCAAGTCAGAGGTTATATCCCCTGACCTACTTGACTAATAGCCATTAATGCACCTCTCCTCCAAGACTGACCTACTGGTGGTTCACAAGCAAGTCATGAATAGATCATGGTGTGGGAAGGGAAATCAGCCTGTCAGAAGGTGCGTTTAGAGAGAATGGAATGACCAACCCAGGAAGCGTCTCCAGGAAAGAGAGCCTTTCCAGCTCCTCCAGTGCAGAGGGAAGGCTCTCCCAAAAGGGAGTGTTCCACACTACTCCTGGAACCATTTGCTGAAGAGCTGGGAACTAACGGGAAGGGTCCTGGCCTGGCACCAAAGCCAGCACATAAAGTTCTGGCAGCTCATCTGAGGTCAACCTCTGACTCAAGAAGGTCCTGTGCACCGTAAGTCTGGAGTGGCCATCCCTGGGCTAGCTTATCACCTTTTTTCCTCTCCTCTGAACCCATTCCAATCTGTCCACATCTTTCTTGAAGGGCGGGGCCCAAAACTGAATACAGTACTGCAGACAAGGCCTGGCCAGAGCACCGTAGAGAGGAACGATCACATCCCAGCTCCTGCACACGCAATATGCTATAAAATGGTGGAAACATTATCCAAAAACGTGCGTCAAACCAGTCACTGTACTGAGGAAACTGCACGGACGAAGAGCGAAAGAGCAACAGAGCTCTCTAGTAGAGACAACACCCAATTGACCGGTACTTATAAATAAGTATACGATGACGGTTCAGTAAAACACATCCATGAACATCTGTAAAGGTGAAAATGGGCGAAGCTCCATGAGCATTAAGCAAATGCCCAGGAAACCCCATAAAATGTCATTCAAGTACAAGGTAGAGCTCTCCTCTCTGGTTAATACACATCTTGAACTACGCAGCTATCCCTGACCAACATTCATTAATCCCTAGACAAACTCTGCTAAAATGTAACGACTCCAATTACAGTGCGGAGCGTGTTTAAGAATCCGATTGAATCCAACAGATATGCTTGGGACAGTCTTGGCCATTCGTTTCCACGTGGGGGAGGATTCCAAACTTTGTATCCACAGCTATTTTCCATCCAAACCCAACTCAACGTCTTCATGAAACATAGATAAGGCAGGGGGGGGAATCAAAATATCCAGAAGGGCTATAGCCAGAATGCGCTAAATATTTTCCTTGTAAACAAGATTTCAGGCGATTAGCTGATGGAATGTTTTCTATGGATAGGCAGAAGATATTTGTGTTTGCTCTTAGGCAATGCTTTGACCGAGGCCGGCATTCTTTTTCCAAACCAGACAGAAAATCAGACAGCATCACTTGACTGCAAACAACCTGTATTCTGGATGCACCTTTTTATCATGGGTACAGAAACAGGAGGTGGGCAGGTAGAACATCCTCTCCTAACTTGGGGGCACAGCAGACAAATCCAACGCCCTCCTCGGGTACAGCCACACGAGCAGCGGGGGCCGTATCCCTGCACGACCTCCATGGTGGGCAGTCACCACTCACACACTAGGGGGCAAGCACGGGGAGCAGCCGCACATTTAGCACCCTGTCCCGGACATCGTGGTTAGATCCTACCTAGGGAAACCAGATAGGTCGGCCCCATCGGAGACATTGCCACAGCCAGGGGCTGGAGGCTCCAACTCCTGCTGAGGTGCAGGATCATGCCTGCTACTGATAGCCAGCTATCGGGGGGGGGGGGGGG
>QEPC01011901.1:25771191-25781540 GCA_003113815.1 Sphenodon punctatus | reverse complement strand
GAACCCCCTCCCCTCACGGCAGACTCACCTCGCATACCGGGGACAGAGCCAGGACCATAAAAACCTCACCTTCCTACAGACTGCTCAGATAACCAACGCCCGCCATACCCGATGGGCAGGGGGGGTTTTGCACATTTTTCCTTTGTTACTGCCCGGGGAAATTAAATATCGTAGTGGACGCGCTCTCTCCCTATCATGACCGCATTCCTCAAGACCAAAGAGAACAAGGACCTGTTCTCAGCCCCAAGGTTTTCGCTGCTACCTATATACAGTTGGAACAACTCCGGCAGGCCGCCACGCAAGAACTCCTCCCCCTTAAGGATGCGGCCTGTACCGTGGAGCAAGGGCTAGTGAAACACCAAGGACGCATCGCGGTGCCCCCTTCTTGCCGTCCCCACATTCTGTGGGCTCACCACACTGCTCCTGTTGCAGGGCGTCCCAGAAAAGGGAGAACGGTCTCCCTAATAGAATGCACATATTGGTGGCCAACCTTGACCAACGCCGTTCTGAAGTATGTTGGCAGCTGCATGTACCTGCGCCCACAACAAGGTCCCGCAACACGCTCCGACAGGGCTCTTGCAATTAGGTTCCACTCCCCAGGGACCCTGGCAAAGAGTGGGCCTGGACTTTTTAGTAGACCTACCCCCCTCTCGGGGGTATACAACAGCGTTGGTCGCAGTAGAGCATTTCACAAAGATGGCGCACTTCAAAGGCTGCAAAGGCTTGCCGACAGCTCACCGTACCGCCTTACTATTTCTTTGACACGTGGTGAAACTCCGCGGATGGCCTCTCAAACTTATCAGCGACCGGGGGTCGCAGTTGTTCTCCCGTTTTTGGAGGGCTCTTTTCTCCGCCCTCCAGACTACCTTGAAACCTACAACGGCATATCATCCACAGGCTAATGGTCAATTCGAGCGAGTTAATCAGAACTTTGAACAGTCCTTGCCATGCTACACCAATTATCTCCAGGATGACTGGTACACTTGGTTGCCAATGGCTGAGTTTGTTTATAATAATGCTCCGAACGCCTCTATCGGGAACTCACCCTTTTACATCAATTATGGATTCAATCCACAAATAGGCACCATCAACTTACCATCCGTCCAAGTACCTGCTGCGGGGATGTTGGCCCACCAAATCCAACACACTCAGGCAATCGCATTCCGTACTCTCCGGCTTTCACGACAATACAAACAATACGCTGACAAGCATCGAAGGCCAGTCCCCCACTACAACCAGGCGATTACGTGTGGGCGGACCGGCGACATTATGCTTCCACCCGTCCCTCTGCGAAACTCGACGCTCGTTCATCCTCAGACAGGTGAATGAAGTAACCTATACCGTCCAATTGCCTTGCAACATGCGAATCCACCCCACTTTCCATGTTTCCCTCCTAAAAGAGGCAGAGGGCCCGTCTCCCGTGTCCGACGTGGCAACCGCACCGACATCCTTTCTTCAGACTCATGACCCGGAATATGAGGTCACGGCCATCTTGGACGCTAAGATCCGGCGGGGTCGCCTCCGCTATCTGGTGGATTGGGTTGGCTGTGGCCCCGATGAACATTCCTGGGAACCCGCCGCGAATATTTCCACTCCTCGACTCCTCTGGCTGTTCCACCTGCAGCACCCAGCAAGCCTGGACCCCGGGGGTTCTTTGGCCGGGGGGCTCGGTGGGGGGATACTGTCAGACCTGCTGGTCAAGACGCCCGTGGGGGACACAGCCGGCATGCTCAGGAATCTCGAGGAGGCAGCCAGGCACCTCACAGGACGCCGGGCCCGCCCCCCTGCGTCGCTCCGCACGCTTGCGAGCGCGTCAGGAGGCGGGGCTTACACTTGAAAAGCCGGCGCTGTGTGCCTCACAGCGCCGGTAATCAGAGCACTGAGAGACTGGCCGTGGACTGGCTGCGTTTTGAACCTAAGCCAAGTGTGATTCTTCTGTTCCCCTTCCTGTGTAGATTGTTAGCGACTGTAGCGTGTTCCCGCCCCTGGATCCTGGTTGCGTGTCGGTGCGCGAGAGCAAGTGTTGAGCGAGTTGCATGAAAGACACTTCTCCCTCCCCTGGGATCTCCCCCGTCATTCCCTTCCTTCCCCTCCGTGAGTGAATGAGACTTTGCCCTTTCGTGTGAGCCTTGGTACCCCTGCCCCACCCCACACTCCTCCTTTCCTCCCCCCTGTGGACTGGGGTGTGTGAGTTGGGAGAGTGCGTGGCATTCGGCCTTATTTCCTGCGCACTGCTTATACCCTACGATGAGAGAGGCCTGGTTTCGTTAAGAACCATTGGGCCATATTCTATCCTGACGGGCATTCTACCCCAAGGGCCTCGCTCCCAAGCACTTGTGCAGAAGGCCGAGTGTGCGTGGTCCTTGAACCCTTCCCTTTCTCCCTCTAGTTCCTCTCTGGTCCCTTCGAACTCCCCCGCCGCCACCACGACGACGACGGGGAGCAGCACGGCAAACTCTTATTTTTCTACACATCTATAAATATAAAATGCATAATTAAAAACCCATTCAAGCTCAAAACATCCCCCTCGTTCCCTGCCCGTTAAACACCTGGCTGAATAAAAAGGACTTACACTGCCTCCGAAAGTGATTCAAACTAGGGCTCAAGTGAGCTTCCAGAGGCAGGGAGTTCCAAAGCTCCGGGGAAGCCACAGAAAGCCTCTCTGTGGGACCCGAGCCGTGTGAAACCAGACCAACGATGGAACCCTCAAGAGGGCCCCCTCGGCCGATCTTGAGGGTCGCGAAGGAACGTAAGGAGAGAGGCGGGTCCTTCAAGCTGTTTAATGCTTTATAGGTCAGTTCCAGCACCTAGAATTGTACCAGGAACGCTATACGCAGTCTGGGCAGCAGACTTTGAAGCACCAGTGTAATGTGCTCTCAGAGATCCTCAAGAGATGGTCTCCACTATGTGGGGTCTACAAATAAACTGCCTTGTCTTTCCTTGATTGTAAGCCCTCTGGGGCAGGGATCTGTCTTTAATGAATGCGTGTCCAGCACCAGGCACGCTGTTGGTGAGACGTCAAGAGTAAAAACAACACATGGTTAAGAAACACTTACTTAAAATCAGGACCCATAGAACTTCAACTATAGGGAGGCTGCCCTGGCTTTTAGAGGATCCCTAATCTTTTAGGGCCCGTGAAAACAGGGATATCCATCAAATTTCCAGTACTCAAACCGAAAAGCTCAGGTTAAACCAGTGTATGATCAAGCACCCAAAACGTTGGATGAGGTACCCCAAATACCGTTTTCATCCCAATTTTTCAACTTTCAGTCCCAGATTTCAGGAAACTTGGGGGGGTATTATTTCGGGTACTTGAAAAACCAGAAACCAAGATTTCCGTTTTTCGAGTACTCAAATGGTGTTTGGATGCCGATTTGGATACCTGAAAATGTGGGTATTATGAATTAATTGTTATTATTATGCATGACATATGGATCTGTGGGCAAGGACCTACCTGTAAGAGCCGCAGCTTCACAAGCACCCAAAAGCCTGGGGGCCTCGTATCCACGTGGAATGTGTACAGAGACCAATAGGTGATTAGCACCCACTGAGAGCATGTTAAGTGCCTTGAGGAGGGGGTGGGCGGATTCCAATCGAGCTACACCCTCGACTGGAAGGTCTACAACGCAGCCACCCGAACACAACCGAACGCGATCCGAACTGAACAAACTGTTCGGCTGTTTCAGTGTTCGGATATGTTCGGTATGTTCGCCATTTCGCCGTTCGGTTCCGTTCGGTATGTTCGTGTTCAGGTTCGTGTTTGCATTCGGTAGTCCGAACAGGCTGAGTTCGGGCTGAACGACCGAACCGCGTTCGCCCATCCCTAATGCAGGGAGTCCCAGGCCTGGAGGTTGTGTTTAACGGAATATTAAAAATTAATTACAGTGGCATTTTCCTCGTTCTAATGAGGAAGTCAGAGTGTCTCCATCAAAGCAGGGGACCTAGACCACCATTTGGCCAGGGCCCCAACCAGGGCACTTACGGGCTAGGCCAATGCCTGCCTCACAATTATCGAAGTCCCTTCCCCCTTGGAGGTTCGTCTAAGCCCGAGGCTGCTCAGCTTCACGAGGCAATGGAAGACCTTTCTGTCTGGGCGGGCATTTGGCAGGAGGGGGCAAGGCTTGTGGTGTTGTGGGTTAGGGGATTTACTTGTTCGTACTTGGTTTTATTTGTGTATTTTAATATTTGGATTTCTTTTGTGTATTCTAGTGTATGTTGTCTGTATTGTTACACTAACACGAAGTCTCTATAAATAAATATGAATATAATCAACATGCAAATAGATAATCAATGATAAAACTCTCGTTGACTTTAATAGAGATGATTGTGTCCTCCACCGGGGCTGTCTGACTGCTTGGGCCACCGTGGGCCCGCTCACCTCACAGCAAGTTACTGACGGGCCGGATTCATTGCCCAGGAGAGTATGTTACTTCTGCAGCCGGAGGAAGCCAACCCCTGTTCAGTCTTGTTAACGCCAACTTCGCAAGTTAAATCTGAAGCGCTCGGAGAGGTTCCGGCGTGACATCCTTCTGGAAATGTCTATTTTATAAACAAAATACTCCTACTTAATAAAGTCAGATTTTAAGGCAGTGGGTCGACTGCAACCCATGGGCCGCCAGTTGGGCAACCTTGCCTTTCAGCAGCGGCTAGCTAACTGCCATTGGTACAGACCAATCCAGGCAGGCCGTGGCCTCCAGATCCCTACCTTGCAGGCTGGTGTGCCATCAGGGACGTGGGTGGCATCTGCTTTGGCGATATGGGGGAGCAGAGTGGGTGGGGGGCCCAGGGGGCTAAGCTGTTTTTAAATGAACAGTTTGGGGGTGAGTGGCTCTGCCGCGGAGCACCCATGCAAGTGGAGCGTGTGGGGAGCTAGTCTAACAGGCGGCACCCAACGTAGCTAGTACGGCAGCCACCTTGCACTCCCCCTTCCACGGACCATGGGGGGCGGGGGAAGCACACCGGGTTGGCCTTTGTCATTGACATGTCCTGGGCATGGACACTAGGAAAACCCGGGCTCCCCAGCATTCACCACCAGTTCCTGAGACTTGCAAAGGCCGTGTCCTCCTCCACGACGACGGGGAAGTCGGATGTGTGGTTCCTGGTCGACCACGCAGGGTAGCATCTCATTTAAAAACACCCATTGACCCTTTCAGGGGCAGGAGCCATCCGCTGCAGTGCAGGCAAAGCAGAGAGCTCTTTGTTATGCCTGGAGATTATTGTCATTCTCATTTGTGTTACAAACGGTGGCACCTAGAGGCCTCCAGCTGAGAGCAAAGTCATCCCGCTGAAGGAAGACACAGGGTGCGGGCTCCCATCCATTAAAGGCAACCGCTCAGCTCCTGGATGGAGGATTACATCCATAGTTAGAGGCATTCTAACACAGACAAAGCAAGGGAGGGGAAACACCAGCACCATGAAGGGAGTGACTTGCCAAAGATTACAGATAGAGAGAGCAGGTAGCTTCTCGGCGTTCCCAGTGCTCCACCTCGCGGATCAGTCGGGTGGCCGTGCCTCTTATGAAAAATGCATGGTGCGGGGCTGCGCTGGAACCAAAGCAGCCCTGCAACAGCGCCCTCTTTTAAAGGGGAGGTCTGGCCACCCTACGGATCAGCCTGTCTCTTTGTGGCGCTACCTAAGCGCCCCCGTTCTTCCAGGCAACGGTCAATTCATGGTGAAGCTGGTTGGACAATGAAGCGTCCACCTCGTGGCATCTGTTAGTTTCATCTCAAAATGCCAGAGTTTTAATACCCTGAAATAAAAATAAAAATGCAGAGCTATTGGCTTGGGGAGCATTCAGATTTTCAGGATGACTCACATTTTTCCCAATGGAAGAGCTACTTTTCCTGCAAAGCTCTTCTCCCCGCTAAAAGCAGCATTGATTTCCCTCATCAATGAGTTTCGGCGGGAATTTCCCGATGAATCCTTGGGCTCTCCGCAAGCGCAGATGCAGCTGACGCATCCATTGCTCCAGCTACACACCTGTGTATCAGGAGAAAGATAGGACTCAAGAATGGGACAGAGATAGAATCCCAGATGGCTCCCAAAATCTTGTGGAATCCTAGATGTTCACATGCAGCCCAGACTGCCCCACTTGGACGCATCACCAAAAGTCTCACCTTCAGACAGAAACAGTTTTGAGCAGAAAGAAATACATGATTTGGCACCCAGGGGTATGTCACAGGGCCCCACCTCACTGTGGGTGAGTGATTGCAGGGTTAGGCCCGAATCACAGACACACTTAGGGAATTAGCCTCAAACCAGTTTACTGGCATAATACTTCCCACAGACCAGGCATCAAGTCTCTGGCCAGTCCGAGTACATTAGCTCCTTGCAATACAACACACACAGGTCTAGTCAGGAAGCAGTTCATTGGCTAGCCACTCCCAACTCACATCCAGTCACTTTAGCCTCCAGGTAGCGTCCTTAGTGGCCTTCCAACTCAGGGCCTTCCAGGCAGCCTCTCGCAGAGATGTGTTCTCCTCCTTGGTCAGGAGCAGACTGTCCTTACTACCAGCGCTGCCTCTCTTATATGCCTGAAGCCACACCCCAAACATACCCACTTCCTGTGGTGGCCATTTTGTGCTCAATTCATAGTCCAGACGCCATCTTGTGGCTCAGCTCTGCCACAGGGTAATACCACCATTTTGGGGTACCGTTTCAGGTATCCGAATCAGCACCTAAATACCATCTGAGCACTCAAAAAAACAAAATTTTGTTTCCCGGTTGTTTGGGGGGGGAGTTAGTACCCCAAATAACCTGAAAAACCAAACTAATATCTTGATTCAAATTCAAAGATTTCTTTATTGTCAACACAAGGTGTAAGACCGCAGTGGCCAGACTGATGGTGCATGGGATCCACTTGAACCAGGAATCTGGCGATAATCAAGCTCAGGTGATGTCCCAGGACCCCACTCGCAGGCTTCAGTGCTCCGGACCAGGACAACCACTGCCAGAGCTAAGCCCCTCAGCAACGGGTCTCAGGAGTGGAGAGGAGCCCTTCCTTCCCTGCTGCATGGAAGGTGCCCTTCTGTTCTAACCTGTCTCTGGATACATTCCTTGGGGCACCAGTCCTGCGGTCCCTCCCCAGAGGTGATGTCTGAGAGGCTGGTCCCCTCCCCACACCATCATCGGCTGGAGCTTGTGATCTACCAGTAGATTATGAACGACCTCTCGGCCACACCTAGGCTGCTTTTAGACGAGCAGGTCGCCGTCGCGCAACCCGGTCACATGATTTTTCAAAATCCCGTGAGGCAGGATTCGACGTGACGTGTCACGCATTCAAGGTGATTGCGCGTTGTTTGTTTATTTATTTCAATGTACTTATAGCCTGCTCCCTCCTGCTTGTAATGGCAGCTCGGGGCAGCTCACAACATTGTTAAATACATTTAAAACAATGATAAAACTTAAACTTATTAAAACTATAAATTCATTAAAAAGAGTGGAATTTAACCCCCCACCCAGCCCAACCCCCCTACCCATCTCCCTCACCAAAGGCCTGCCGGAACAGCAAGGTCTTGCATTGTCTTCAGAAAGAAGGGAGGACCGGGACTAGATGGGCCTCCATTGGGAGCGAATTCCACAGCCTGGGGGCGGCCACTGAGAACACGCTCGCCATCGTTGCCACCCGGGAAACCCGGGGGACTTGGAGTTGGGCGTCCGTGGCCGACCGCAGGGTCGCACCACAGCCTGAGGAGAGAGGTGGTCCTGCCGGTAGGCGGGGCCTAGGCCGTTTAGGGCTTTATAGGCCATCACCAACACCTTGAATCAGGTCCAGAAGACAATAGGCAGCCGGCGCAGAGCATGGAGCACCGGTGTAATGTGCTCATGACAGCCCAGCCCGGTAAGGAGACGGGCCGCCGCATTCTGCACCAGCTGCAGCTTCCGGACTGTCCCCAAGGGTAGCCCCACGTAGAGTGCAT
The DNA here is from genome assembly GCA_003113815.1 of Sphenodon punctatus. Classification (NCBI taxonomy): domain Eukaryota; kingdom Metazoa; phylum Chordata; class Lepidosauria; order Sphenodontia; family Sphenodontidae; genus Sphenodon; species Sphenodon punctatus. The sequence continues at coordinate 25,773,621 of QEPC01011901.1, read as the reverse complement.
TACAGTAGTCCAGTCTAGAGGGGATGAAGGCATGGATGATGGTGGCCAAATCAGAGTTTGAGACACACGGCCGTAGCCATCGCACCAGATGTAACTGGCGAAAGGAACTCCTCGCCACAAGACCGTGTGTAAAGACCATGAACTAAATGCCTTGCACATGGAGGGATTTAGTTTGCGGTCTTTAAACAATGCGCAACCACCTTGAACGCATGAACACGTCACGTCTAATCCTGCCTGGTGGGATTTTGAAAAACCACATGAACGGGTCGCGCACAACTGTAACCTGCTCGTCTAAAAGCAGCCTAGCGTCAGGGAGCATAAGAACTGCTGTATCGAATCAGATCTATGGTCCATCGAGTGGGGCCGGCTTTAGGAATTGTGGACCCCTGGGCGAGAATAAGATGTGCCCCGCCCCGCCATGGCCTTGCCCTCCATAGCTCCATCCGCCCTTCAGCAATTTGCAATCTAGTTCTTGCTTACAAAAACAAAGACGTGTCAGAAGTTCTCTCTCTCTGACACACACACGTTTTCCCTTGCACTCCCACCTACAAGCTCTCTCTCTTTCACACATGCACACCCACCTCTGATGTGGGGGTGGGGATTCAGGGACTGGGGATTTCCTGAAAGTGTGGGCATGGGGGGGGGGTAACAGGGCCCCACAAGAAGCAACGAGTTGTGGGCAGGGAGAGGGCCCTGGAGAAATCGCTTCTCCCAGGGCCCATAATAAACTGTTAATTGTCAATAGTGGGAGGAGGGGGGAACAGGAGCGGGGGCTGGGCAGGGCTTCTATGAGGGTTTTTTTTAATCGGGGGGTATTTCCCCACCCCGACGAGTTACCTATGCCAGGGCCTCAGGAGTGCTTGGCCTGAGGCTACCAGGACTGGCCTCCGTGTGGGATCCCTTCTAACCATGGGGTCCCCTGGTGTCACTGCTTAGCCATCCAGCCCAGTCTCCTGTCTCTGGCAGTGGCCAGCACCAGATACTCCAGAGCACGTGTAGAACCATGTAGACCCATTATATATGGAATGCTGGTCTCCAGTTCTGACTTGTTCCATGCCTGAGGAAAGGCCCTGTGTGGCCCAAACGTTTGCACACACTCCCCAGTTTTAGCTGGTCCAATATCTGAATTCTTTTGTCTCCATCTCTTACATTTGGAACCACCATGGCATCCCCACTCTCTCTGCACTCCTAACTCTGATGGGGGGGATGGGGAAAACCCTTCTGATGGAGCAGTCACTTACCTGAAAGTTTTCCCCCAGATAAACCCACTCTGAGGTCACCGTATGAGAGGGTAAGCTTTGCTTGGGGAAGGCTGTGTTTTGGAGACTGCAGCCTACCCAATAATATCTCCTTCCTTTGCTTTGTCTGTTTCCATTGCCAGCTTTTCAGATCAGGGATTGCTTCATAGTGAGTGTGAGTATCACCCCAGGCACAAGGGAGAACCGAGCTAGGTTATTACTATAAATAGCATGAAATCTATTGGATTGCATCAACAGAAGCATTGTCTGAAAGACAAAGGGAGTGATCTCATCAGCTCTGATCAGACCTCATCTAGACTACTTCATCCTCTTTTGGGTGCCTCACTTTCAGAAAGCTGCTGAGAAGCTGACGAGGGTTCTGATCGGAGCAACTAGGATGATAAGGGGCTGAGAGGAAGACCTTTGAGGAGAGGTCGAAAGAACTGGGAATAGATGGCCTCAAAAAAAGGAAGTCAAGGGAAGAAGTGATTCCCATTTTCAAATATGTAAAAGGCTGCTCTAAGCAAACTGTGGCCCAGCTATTCTCTCTGGTCAGTGGGGCTGATACCACCGTGCCCGTGGATCCGGAGAAAGTGCTCCACGCGGCACAGTGTGCCGGCAATAGCGGGGTGCGTAGTTTCTGCTCGGGTGCGTGTGGGGCATGGGATCAGCCCCAGCAAGGACAGGACTTGCGCTAATAGGCTTAAATTAAAGGAGAAAGGATTTAAGGCTAAACTTTAGGAAGGCTTTTCCCACTACCCGAACAGCTCAGCAGAGGAACGATTTGACAAAGGGGGATTTGGGGAGGCCCCATCAGTGGAGGGCCACTAGACATAGGTTAGAGAGGAGTAGGACAGGTAGAGTGAACTGTGCTTAATGTTAGCGGCTGGACTAGATGCCCTTCCAGCTGTATGATCCCATGATCGCTCATGTATTCATCTGAATCTCGGCATCTGCAAGCCATGCCCTTCCACAGGATGGCAGAGGAGCTCCTCGCCTGTTAAAACGGACGGGCCTACAGCCGAAAATGTGTCAGCTCTCTGTAAGAGCGCGTAGCGCCTTGTACAGTACACATGACAGCTCTCCATAGCGGGAGCGTCCCTCTGTTTCGGCCCCTTGCAGAAAGGCTTCCTCCCTGTTTAACATCTTTCCCCATTAGAAACACGCAAGCACGCAAGCCAAAAACAGCCCG